>PVKP010001428.1:0-10459 GCA_004027715.1 Plecturocebus donacophilus | reverse complement strand
GTCATTTTCACAATATTGATTCTACCCATCCATGAGCATGAGTTGTGTTTCCATTTGTTTATGCCATGTACGATTTCTTTTAGCCGTGTTTTGTAGTTTTCCTTGTAGAGGACTTTCACCTCCTTGGTTAGGAGTTGATTCTCCACTTGGTTGCTGTTGGGATATAGAAGAGCTAGTGATTTGTATACATTAATTTTGTATCCAGAAATTTTGCCGAGTTTTTTTTTTTCAGTTCTAGGAGCTTTCTGGAGGAGTCTTTAGGATTTTATAGGGTAAATGATCATATCATCAGCAAACAGCAACAGTTTGACTTCCTCTTTACAGATTTGGATGCCCTTTATTTCTTTCTCTTGTCTGATTGCTCTGGCTAGGACTTCCAGTACTATGTTGAAGAAGAGTGGTGAGAGGGGGCATCCTTGTCTTGTTCCAGTTCTCAGAGGGAATGCTTTCAACTTTTCTGCATTCAGTATTATGTTGGCTGTGGGATTGTCATAAATGGCTTTTATTATATTGAGGTGTGTCCCTTGTATGCCAACTTTGCTGAAAGTTCTAATCATAAAGTGATGCAGGATTTTGTTGAATGCTCTTTCTGCACCTGTTGAGATGATTATGTGATTTTTGTTTTAAATTCTGTTTATGTGATGTATCACATTTATTGACTTGCATAAGTTAAATCACCCTTGCATCACTGACATGAAACCCTCTTGATTATGGTGAATTATCTTTTTGATATGTTGTTGGAATCAGTTAGTATTCTATTAAGAATTTTAGCATCTCTTTTCATCAGGGATATTGGTCTGTAGTTTTCTTTTTTGGTTATGTCCTTTCCTGGTTTGGATATTAGGGTGATACTGGCTTCATAGAATGATTTAGAGAGGGTTCCCTTTTTCTCTATCTTGTAGAGTAATGTCAGTGGAATTGGTACCAATTCCTTTTTGAATGTCTGGTAGAATTCTGCTGTGAATACATCTGGTCCTGGACTTTTTTTGTTGTTGGTAATTTTTAAATTACTATTTCAGTTTCTCTGCTTGTTATTGGTGTATTCAGGGTATCTAATTCTTCCTGATTTAAGCTAGGAGGGTTGTATCTTTCCAGGAATTTATTCATCTCTTCTAGGTTTTCTGGTTTCTGCAGGTAAAGGTGTTCATAGTAGTCTTGAATGATCTTTTGTATTTCAGTGGAGTCAGCTGTAATATCTTCTATTTTGTTTCTTACTGAGCTTATTAGGATTTTCTCTCTTCTTTTCTTGGTTAATCTTGCTAATGATGTGTCAGTTTTATTTATCTTTTCAAAAAACCAGCTTTTTGTTTCATTTATCTTTTGTTTTTGTTTTTGTTGTTGTTTATTTCAATTTCATTTAGTTCTGCTCTTCTCTTGGTTATTTCCTTTCTTCTGCTAGGTTTAGGTTCTGTTTGGTTTGTCCTTATTTTTCTGGTTCCTTGAGGTGTGACTTTAGATAGTCTGTGTGTGCTCTTTCAGACTTTTTGATGTAGGTATTTAGGACTATGAACTTTTCCCTTAGCATTCCTTTTCTGTGTCCCAGAGGTTTTGATAGGTTGTGTCACTATCGTTCAGTTCAAAGAATTTTTAAATTTCCATCTTGATTTCATTGTTGACCCAATGATCATTCATGAGCAGGTTATTTAATTTCCATGTATTTGCATAGCTTTGGAGGTTTCTTTTGGAGTTGATTTCCAGTTTTATTCCACTGTGGTCTGAAAGAGTGCTTGATATAATTTCAATTTATTTAAATTTATTGAGGCTTATTTTGTGGCCTATCATCTGGTCTATCTTGCAGAAAGTTCCATGTGCTGTTGAATAGAGTATATATTCTGCAGTTGTTAAATGGAATGTTCTGTATATATCTGTTAAGTCTATTTGTTCCAGGATATATTTTAAATCCATTGTTTCTTTATTGACTTTTTGTCTTGATGACCTGTCAAGTGCTGTCAGTGGAGTATTGAAGTCCCCCCTATTATTGGGTTGCTGTCTCATTTCTTAGGTCTATTAGTATTTGCTTTATAAACTTGGGAGTTTCAGTGTTAAATGCATATATGTTTAGGATTATGATATTTTCCTGTTGGACAAGGCCTTTTATAATTATTTAATGTCCCTCTTGGTCTTTTTAAACTGCTGTTGCTTTAAAGTTTTGCTTTGTCTTATATAAGAATAGCTACTCCTAATGCCTATCAACGATAGATTGGATAAAGAAAATGTGGCACATAAACACCGTGGGATACTATGCAGCCATAAAAATGGATGAGTTCATGTCCTTTGCAGGGACATGGATGAAGCTGGAAGCCATCATTCTCAGCAAACTGACACAAGAACAGAAAACCAAACACCACATGTTCTTACTCATAAGTGGGTGTTGAACAATGAGAACACATGGACACAGGGAGGGGAACATCACACACTGGGGCTTTTTGGGGGGTTGGGGGGATAGGGGAGGGTTAGCAGGGTGTGGGGAATTGGGGAGAGATAACATTAGGAGAAATACCTAATGTAGGCAATGCGGAGATGGATGTAGCAAATCACCATGGCATGTGTATACCTATGTAACAATCCTGCACAATCTGCACATGTACTCCAGAACTTAAAGTATAATAAAAAAGAAAAAGAAAAAGAATAGCTACTCCTGCTTACTTTTGGTGTTCATTTGCATGAAATGTCTTTTTCCTCCTCTTTACTTAAGTTTGTGTGTGTCCTTATGTGTTGAGTCTCTTGAAGGCAGCAAATAGTTGGTTGGTGAATTCTTATCCATTCTGCAATTCTGTATCTTTTAATTGGAGCATCTAGGCCATTTATATTCAATGTTAGTACTGAGATGTGAGGTACCATTCCATTCATCATTCTACTTGTTGCCTGTTACCTTGGTTTTTTGTTTTTGTCATTGTTTTTTAAATTGTATTTTTGTTTTACAGGTTTTGTGAGATTTATACTTTTAAAAGGTTCCATTTTGATGTGTTTCCAGGATTTGTTTCAAGATTTAGAGCTCCTTTTAGCAGTTCTTGTAGTGGTGACTTGGTAGTGGTAAATTCTTTCAGCATTTGTGTCTGAAAAAGGCTGTATCTTTCCTTCACATATGAAGCTTAGTTTTGCTGGATATAAAATTCTTGGCTGATAATAGTTTCGTTTGAGGAGGCCAGAAATAGGGCCCTAATCCCTTCCAGCTTTTGGGTTTCTGCTGAAAAATCTGCTGTTAACCTGAGAGATTTTCCTTTATAGGTTACCTGGTGCTTTTGTCTCACAGCTCTGAAGATTCTTTCCTTCATCTTGACTTTAGATAACCTGATGACAATGTGCCTAAGTGATGATCTTTTGGTGATAAATTTCCCAGATGTTCTTTGTGCTTCTTGTAGTTGGATGTGTAGGTCTCTAACAAGGCCAGGGAAGTTTTCTTCAATTATTCCCCCAAATATGTTTTCTAAACTTTTAGATTTCTCTTCTTCCTCAGGAACACCAATTATTCTTAGGTTTGATCATTAATATAATTCCAGACTTCTTGGAGGCTTTGTTCATATCTTCTTATTCTTTTTTCTTTGTCTTTGTTAGATTGGGTTAATTAGAAGACTTTGAGCTCTGCATTTCTTTCTTCTACCTGTTCAATTCTATTGCTGAGATTTTCCAGAGCATTTTGCATTTCTATAAGTGTGTTCATTGTTTCCTGAAGTTTTGGTTGTTTTTTTTATTTATGCTGTCTATTCCTTTGAATATTTTTCCCTTTAGTTCTTGTATCATTTTTTTGGATTTCCTTACATTGGGCTTCACATTTCTCTGGTGCCTCCCTGATTGATTAGCTTCATAACTAACCACCTGAGTTCTTTTCTTTTCTTTTCTTTTCTTTTTTTTTTTTGCGAGATGGAGTTTCACTCTTGTTGCCCAAGCTGGAGTGCAATGGCACAATCTCATCTCACTGCAACCTCTGACTCCCAGGTTCAAGCGATTCTCCTCCTCAGCCTTCCAAGTAGCTAGGATTAGCTTCCAAGTAGCTGCCAGGCCAGGCTAATTTTTTATATTTTTAGTAGAAACAGGGTTTCACCATGTTAGCCAGCCTGGTCTCGAACTCCTGATCTCAGATGATCCACCTGCCTTAGCCTCCCAAAGTGCTGGGATTACAGGCATGAGCCACTGCACCCAACCTAAACTCCTGAATTGTCTTTCAGGTAAATCAGGCATTTCTTCTTGGTTTGGATCCATTGTTGGTGAGCTACAGTGATTTTTTTGGTGGTGTTAAAGAACCTTGTTTTATCATATTTTCAGAGTTAGTTTTCTGGTTGCTTCTCATTTGGGTAGCCTTTGTCAGAGCAAAGGTCTTGGACTGAAGGCTGTTTTTCAGACTTTTTTTTGTCCTGTAGGGTGTTCCCTTGATGTAGTACTCTCCCCACTTTGCTATGGATGTGGCTTCCTGAGAGCTGAGCTGTAGTGATTGTTATATGTCTTCTGGATCTAGCCACCCAGCAAGTCTACCAGGCTCTGGGTCGGTACTGGGGGTATCTGTACAGAGTCCTATGATGTGAACTGTCTGTGAGTCTCTCAGCCTTGGATACCAGCAGCTGTTCTGGTGGAGGTGGCAGGGATCTTGAAATGGACTCTGTGAGGGTTCTTAGCTTTGGTGGTTTAAAGCACTATTTTTGTGCTGGCTGGCCTCCTGCCAGGTGGTGGCACTTTCCAGAGAGCATCAGCTCTGTTAGCATGGGGAGGAACAGGTGGTGGGCAGGGCCTAGAACTCCCAAGAGCATATGCCCGTTGTCTTCAGTTACCATGGTGGGTAGGGAAGGACCATTGGTTATGGGCAGAGTTAGACATGTCCGAACTCGGACTCTTCTTGGGCGGGTCTTGCTGCAGCTGAGTATTTGGGGTATCTCCGCTTCCTTCAGGTGGTCTGTAGGTCCTCTCAGGTTTACTGATTTATTCTTGCAGTCATTCTGGAGCAAAAGTTCATGATGTGCGCCTCCACACGCTGCTCTGTCCATTCAAGTGGGAGCTGCAATCTAGTCCTGCCTCCCGTCCGCCATGATCCCCATGCACACTTATTCTTTTTGTCCTTTTTGGTATAGATTCCACAGGAAGCTGTTATGATGAGACAGTAGAGGGCAACAACAACAATAAAGCTCACATGCTTGCTTAGCATGGTAATTCTGGATCCTTAAGAGTTAGGACAGATCTCTCATAGCTTTATTGTCTTCATACACAGTGGTCATTTGGAAACTAGTGAATTGTATTAGAATTCAGTCAATAAGCCTTCATAAAATAAACATTGGTTGAATTATATTGTTTTTAGTTACCTTCTTATGTTCCCTTCTGGAGTTCAGGTAGCATATATTTTCACTGCCTTCAGTGCCTAAAATGGGGCCTGGTACATAGTAGATGCTCAATGATTAAACTGGCAAATCATAAGAAAAACTATGCAAGAGTCACTGGCTTTCTCTCTCCTCAAACTTAAGGAATATTATAAATGACTTGCAAATCTATGCTAATTCTACATGACAGGAGTCTGACAGGGTTGCTGGGAACATCCTTCTCATTAAATCTATCTATATGGCTGAGATTGGAGTACTTCTCAGTAACTAGGTAGAATGGGCTGTGCAGGCTCTTCATTCATTTATTCAATTTTTCTGTAACACTTGCAAACTCAAAAACCATGTCAACTAGTCTCAGTGCAGTGAGGTTGTCCAATAAGTCAGTGCAGTTTTTAAAAGAAATTTATTTGAAAATAACTTTCAACCTAGAGAAATTTTGCAAGAACAGGAATAATACATAAAACACAGCTAATAGCCTTTCCCCAGATTCACCGTTTTTAATATTTGCCTTATTTGCTTTGTTTGTTCTCGCTCTCTCTCTCTCTCTCTCTATATATATATATATATACACACACACACATATATATATACACCCAGAAATGCACATATACATATATATCTACCCACACATACACATGTAGACATATATGTATATAATAAAATACTTTTTCTAAACCATTTGAGAGTAAGCTGCATTCCTCATGGTTCTTTATGCCTAAACAGTTTAGTGTACATGTCATAAGAATACTACTCTCTATTGTCCAGTTAGGTCAATGCATCCAATAATGCCTTTTATAATTTTATTCCTTTTGTGCAGGATCAGGCATGACATTGAGCTGCTGTCTCTTTAGTCATCTTTGATCTAGAATGTTTCCACAGTCTTGCATGGCACAGACATTTTTGAAAAATATGATTGTGTTTCCCCTTCTTTAGATTTTTTTCCTCATTTTTAGTTTGAGTGATGTTTCCCCATATTTAAATTCAGATTTTGCTTTTAGATTGGACTATTACATAACCAAAGTGCTCTTCTCAAGACACACTTCTGAAGGCATAGGATGGCTATCTGACCCACACTGGCAAAGCAATTTTTTGATAAACATTTTAATTGAGGTATAGTATATACATAGAAAAGTGCACAAATAATAAATGGACAGCTCTGTCAGTTATCACAAAGTGATCACACTCATCAACTTATCAACTCAGCTTATCAACTTATTAACTATCTTTATTACTAGAGCTTTTTAATAAGTCTGGATGTCTGGTAAGGTAAGTTCTCTATACTTAAATTTCTTCAAAAATTTTTGGGGGATTATTCTTGACCCTTTGTACTTGACATAAAATTTAAAATTGTCTCATTAATTTTTAACAAAATTAACTGCTGGGATTCGGATTGGCATCACATTAAATCTGCAGATCCATTTGGTGATCTGGTTCATGAAAACTGGCATAGGCTTCAATTGATTTAGGCTTTTAAACATTTCTCTTAGGAACGTGTTATACTTTTCAGTGTATAGATCTTGAACAGCTTTTATTAGATTTAGTCTTAGGTATTTGACTGTTTTTATGCTATGGTAAATTATATTTTAAAGTTTTTGTTTGTTGTGGCTGGTGTATAAATATATAAATTATCTCCTATTGCTCTTATATTCAGAAATCTTATAAATTAACTTATTATTTATAAAAATGTATATGTAGATTTCTTAGGTATAGATACAAATCATAACATCTGTAAATAAGCAGAGCTTTATGTCTTGACTCAATCCTCTTACCTTTTATTCTTTCTTATGACATTATTGCATTTATTACATTATACTGGCTAGGACCTCTAGTATAATGTTCATTAGAAGTCAGATAGGAGCTTTGCTATCTTGTTCTTGATCTCAGTGTTCAGTAGAATTTTTGCATATAGTCTTCACCAGATTAAGAGAGCACACTTCTGTTTCTAGCTTGCTACAAGTTTTTGTCATGTGTGGGTGTTAAATTTTGTAAAATGTTTTTTCTGCTTCTATTAAGATGATTATATGCTTTATTTCCCCCTTTGTTCTATAAAAGTGGTAAATCACAGCTACTGATTCTCAAATGTTAAATCAACTTTCCATTCTTGGAATAAACCCAGCTTGGTCCTGATATATTGTCTTGCTTATATTCAATGTGCTAATACTCTTTTTGGAATTTTTGGAATTTTGCTTCTCTGTGAGAGCCTCTGGCCTGCATTGTAATGTGCTTCTTAGGATTTAGTATCACAGTATTGTTGGCCTAAAAAAATCATTTGGGAAATGTTTCATCTTTTTTTTATTCTCAGGAAGAGCTTGTACAAGATTGATGTTTTTTCTTCTTTAAATAGCTTAAATATTTGGAAGAATTCACTGATGAAGCCATCTGGGTCTGAGTTTTCTTTGCAGGAAGGATTTTTACTATAGGTTCAATTACTTTAACAGATATATGGATGTTTAGATTTTCTTTTTATTCAAGGATGCATTTTGGTAGGTTTTGATTTTTCTATTTGCTCTTATTTTTTTACTTTATTGGCAAAATTATTCATGATATTCTTTTATGATACTTTCAAAGTCTGCAAGATATAGAATGACATTCACCTTTTCATTTGACTATTATTTCTTTTTCTTAATTAGGTTATCAAGAAGTTTATAGAAATTTTTTAGTCTTTTCAAAGAATCAACTTTGAATCCTTTGTATTGCACATGGCTTCTCTTTCATTAATTTCTACTCTTCTCTTTATTGTTTTCTTCCTTCCACTTTCTTTAGTTTTAATTTGCTCTTCTTTTCCTAATGAACCGTTTTACTTAATTTCTAAGTATTTGGGGTTATTTTCTAAGTATTTAGAAATTTAGAAATTTGGGGTTAATTTCTAAGTATTTGGGATTATTGATCTCTAGCTTCATTCCACAGTGGTCAGAGAATGTACTCAATATGATTTCAATTCTCTGAAAATTTTGAGTTTTGCCCAGCATTTAGACTCTAAAGAAATGCTCCATATGCATTTGAAAAGTACATGTATTCTACAGTTGTTGGGTATTTTGTGTGTGTGTGTGTGTGTGTGTGTGTGTGTGTGAATTTATACCTATTTATATATTTATTTATGTCTATTTATATTTTTAAATGAGGTCAATGTTATTAGTAGTGTTGTTCAAACCTCTTATATTTGTATTAATACTTTTGTCTGCTTATTTTATCAGTAAAAGGAATTTATTAAAATCTCCCACTGTGTTCATGAATTTTCCTGTTTCTCTTTTAGGTGGATCAAATTTTGCTTTACATATTTTAAGAATTTGCTTTTACTTCTGCAGGCAGTTACGGGGGGTTGGATCATCCTGACCCAGTGAGCTGACTTGAAGCTGGATCTTTGTAAGAGCTGGTCTGTTCCTATTCATCCTCCCTGCTTAATATTCTGAAATATAAGATTGTTCATACATGAACAATACTTCTTGCATATCTACTATATACTAGGTACTATAATAGGTGCTGAATTGTCTGAGGTATTTTAAGGGTTATGAACAGAATGCAACTGTCTCTGATAAGGAATCACAGCACTAAGGTGAGTATTTCCTATTTTGTCTCCTAATTTCTCAGGGCTTACCACTTGACTCCATCCTGCAGTCTACTGCCAGATGAATTTCCTTGAAGCCACTTTTTTATTTCATCCCATATATACTCAAAACCTGGCCTTTGTTTCCTAGTGCCTGAAGAATGGAAGTCTTTTTCTAGTCAGCCAGGAGGATATATAAGGTGCTACCTTATATTTTACCAAGAGTCTTAATGACTTTCCCAGCCACACACTCGATCTGAATTTACCCTGGGGCCATTTTAACTGGCAGTGTCCTAGATGTGGTCTTTGCTTAAGAACATCTCTTAAGAACCTTTATTCAGACTAGAAAGACTGTTCTGAGCTTCCTATATTTCTTTAAATCCTGCATGAAAATTAGACAGTTCTTTCTTTAGTTAATCTTCTCTTCTTATATGTTATAGGCAGCTACATAAAATAGACTGATACTTTTAACTTTCCAGAAATTTCCTTAGCCATAACTACTAATTAATTAAATATCCTTTCTGTTTTCTCAGTAGCTGTGGGAGACAGTTTTGGCAAACTTTCTGTAACTACATAACACAGACTGCCTCTTCTCGGGCTCCAGTAACATTTTCTTCATGTCTGTTCAGTCTTTACTGAAAGTATTCTCAAAGTCTTCTTAGCTTCTACCTGCTCTTTGGTCCCAGTGCCACATATTTCAGGTTTCTCTTATGGAAGCATCTTGCTGGCTGTAGCCATTTTTACTTTGATTTCTGTTGCTGCATAACAAACCACTCCACTAGTCAAAGGCTTCAAATAATAACAATGTATTATTTCTTGTATTTCTGAATGGCTTTTTTTTTTTTCTTGCTTTTCATGGAGTTCAGCTGTGCCTATAGTCATGTTGGGGGTTTGATTGACTGGAATCTCCAAAACTGGCTATTCACATTTTTGGTACCTTGGTGAGAATGGCAGGAAGATTGGGCTCAGCTGGGATGCTGGAATTGCTGGGTCATCCTCCCACTCCCCATATAGTCACAGGACTACTCCCTCTCCACGTGGTCTTCCCAGCAGGATAGCTGACTTCTTTCATCTGGCTCACGTGCAAATGGCACTTTATTTCCCATGGCCCACAGCTCTATGAAGGCTTTATTAGGTCCTGGTTCTCTTGGCCACCAATGAGAGAAGCGCTGGAAAGAAAAATGCAGTCAGCTTTTCTAACCTCTGCTTTGAGAATAATTCTATAGATATTTAAAGATTACTTGGAACATTCCTGGCTCCTCTCAATTGTTGATATTTAAGACATTTTCTAAAAGTATTTCCACCTTCCTAAAAGCAAGTGAAAAAGAATAAAAAGAGAGGAGAAATTGGAATCTGTTGAAATGAATTTGTTTGCAACCCTAAGAAAAGGTTTGGCAAAGTGGATGAATTATGACTGTTCTTTCTTTTTTTTTTTAGAGAAAGAAAGAAGTAGAATAAAAGAAAAAAAAGAAAGAGAAGGAGGGAGAGAGAACGAGAATCTTGCTCTATTGCTCAGGATTTCATTTAAATCTGTGAAATGCTTATGCAATTACTAAAAAGTGATTTATTTCCTATTATGTGATCACTTTTAGAATAGGTATGATATAATATT
>PVKP010001427.1:83552-146617 GCA_004027715.1 Plecturocebus donacophilus | reverse complement strand
GGTTCTCTGTGCTTGCTGTGAAACTCTCAGTCCTCGGCGCTTCCAATTGCTGTTTTCCTTGTGGGGATGGGACCAGCTGAGCCCGTCTGTCCCGTTTACTCTGCACTGGGAAGCGCTGCGCCGGGCGCCGGCAAAAGAGCCGCGCGGGCCAAAAGAGTCGCGCTGGCGACCTGTGTGGCTTCTCTGCCGGGAGTCTCGGGGTCTGTGGGCAACAAAAATTCGTCGGAAAGTGCGGCGTCCACTGGTTCTCTGCACTTTCACTGGGAGCTACATTCCTGAGCTGTTGCTAGTCGGCCATCTTGGATCTCTCCTCTAGGTCTATATTTCATCCAATCAACCATATAAACTGTTAAAGCCCTTTCTCACACATCAAGCTATAACACTGAACGAAGAATTCCTACCAAGTGGACCTGTATCCATAAATTCAGTTTGATTCAGCTTTATATCTTCTCATGATTATCCCACACCCTTAATATTTATTCTCACATATATTCCCCAGGTTTCTCTGTATAAACTTGAAATTCATAAAACTCTTTAGGTGAGTATCGCACTGCCTCATGGATCACACTTGGTACCTTACCCTTTGGGAACTGCTGGGACTTGTGTCTAGTGTTAAATCTAAAAGCAAAGAGAGGTGGCAGAAGTATTAGCAGTAGCTAATAAGCCAATTACATCAAGTGAGGCTATTACATGTTCTTCAGGCAAGGTTCTTCAGGGTTAACCTTTGCAGACTAGGGTGGGAGGGCTGCTTCTACTTGCACAAAATACTCAGCAGAATTTACGGTTTTGATGTCCTCAGCTTCATCAGGGTCTTTTCACTTGTCCCCCCATTTTCATGATCTGGATTCAATTCCTTCTCAATAAATGCCCTCAACTTACTTTAGCAGCAGATACCATACAAGTTTGGTAGTTCTATTTAAGTTATAATGTAACCACTCACAAAATGAAACTCTGAGTTTTCTGGGTTTTGTTTTTAGAAATCTCAGCCCTGCAGCTATAGGAAATAAAAGTTCTTTCAGATCAGACACAGATGCTTTCAGGTTATTTATATAGAGCTTGAACTGAAGATTTGAAACCTTTATCTCATTCTTTTCTTTCTGCCTTTCTCTAGCACATTGAGGGGCAACCAGTCAATACCTTTACAGTCTTAGTTTAACTAAAATGTTCTATGGTTTCAAATTCGTGATCACCTAAAACCTTGACTTTTATGATTATTTAATTGAGAGTATCCAATGGTTATATTTTGTGTATTTCTATTGTCACATCATGCTATGGACTACTAGTGCCTTCTTTGCCACTAGAAATACACTCATTAGTGCTACTAAACGTAACCATATTAGAGAACCTATTCTCAGAAACCCAAAGCCAATTCAGAAAACACATTGTCAAGATTCTAAATCCACTTTTGGCACTAAGTCAGGTTTTCACCACAAAAACAGGACTAGTATTAGGGAGAGAGAGGGAAAGAGAGATTTCTTGCACAGAGTTGTTTACTTGATTGTGGGATTTAGCTAGGGAAGTCCCAAACTCACAGGGAAGGCCGTGAAGAAGTCTAAGCCAGAAATTCCTGGGCAGGAGCTGAAGCTGTAGCTGGTAACTGAAATTTCATCTTCCTCATGAAAACCCCAGTTCTGCTCTTAACATCTTTCAACCTGTTATATCTTAAGATCTTTCAACCTGTATGTAAATGAGGCCCACTTTTTATTTAAAGTCCACTGATTGTAAATATTGGTCATATCTACAAAATGCCTTCACAATGCCACTTTTGGGGTCTGATTGAATAACTAGAGACTACAACCTAACCATGTTGACACACAGGACTGACTGTCACAGTATCATATATATCAAATGCCAAGCACCATGATAGACACAACAGGCAATCACTGTAATGATGAAGCTATGTTTGTCTAAGAGCATGCTCCCTCAAGTAGAAATCTCTGTTACAGACAACAGTCCTGTCTACTCTGTAAAGTGGGTACACAGTGAAAAGCAATTTGATATAAAGGGGAAAATCAGTCCACATAACTCCTGGGTCAAGACCTTCATGTGACCGTCACTGAATACTTCATTGACTACTACCTGTAATATCTATTACTGTATTACTTATTGTATGAGGCTCAGATCAATGAGTCTTACCCTTTATTTAAAGTCAACTGATGGTAAATATTATTCATATCTATAAAGTGCTCCTACAGAATTAATATAAGAAATAGTTATGTTCAATCGAAAGTATTAAGTTGTCATATTTGACTATTTCACAAGTACTCTTGCTCCCCATCTAGTAGTTAAGCTCCTCAAATGGAGAAAACGTATAGTGCTTGGGAATTCCCCTGACCTCCTACCATGCTTGTCATATGACCTCCTGCCATATGACAGGTTTGTTGACATGAAGTAAAAGGATTGGTCCACTACCGATTTAAGCCACATTTTAAAATATTTAAAATTGCTGTAAACTCAGTTCTTTTGTGGGTTTTAAAATAAAAAATTAAACTAAAATTGTTGGAAACTCTTAAGCAGGGGATAAGAATTACATTGGCGTGAAAAGAGGAATTAAAACAAACCCCACTCTGTTATTACCCAATAACTTCATTAACTTTTTTATATAAACCCTTTTCTTTGAGGATGGGCCGACATACATCACTGCCTGTGAAGGGCTTAACTGAGACTCCTAAACTCAGCTTCCCAGTGCCTCCTCCTAAGAATGTCATTACTAATCCAAAGAGCTCAACTAATGGAGTTTAAAGTGACAGAGTCTTTTATAGAGTAATAAAATATTTTAAGACGTACTTCAGAGGCTTCTAATTCTCCCAGTAACATAGTAAATATAATGAACATAAAAATTATCTTTGCAGCTGTTGTATGCGTCTGTAACAATAACAAACTCTCAGCACTGCAGAAGATCAAAATAGCATCTGTTATTTTGATTCACCCAATTTAATCACATGGAGTCTGAACATTTGCCATTTTACAAGTTTTGTTTGTTGATTTACAAGATTTTTATAAGATTATGTGACATCCTATTGAACATACACTTGGCATGGGCCCATCTGCCTCACCCTACAGGGTCCCTACATATAACCAAAAGAGCTCTCCTGTGTAACCACAGCAAGATACTTAGCATTACATAGTAAAGAACTCTGTATGAAAGAAAGAAGTCAGATGGTGAATTCTTGTAATACAAGGGTATGGTTATTTCTATACACTGTTAATAAGCAAAATTAATAAACATTTCCTAGCCTCAGATTTTCATATCTGCAGATATTATCTTGATAATGTCTACAGAAATTTACTAAGATCAACAGTGATGCCTTTTCCATACACAACAGATATTGAAGCAGGATTGAAGAATACTTTTATTTTAATAAATCACTATCTTTTGGATATATTTTTCAACAGCGACAATAACAAATTGATTTATAAAACTTCTAGTCTGGAAAAAAAAACTCATTACATTTCTATGTTTAATGTCTAGAAAATACATTCACAAGTTAAAATGAAATGCTTATTTTTTCTTTAAAATTCATTTATTTTACATACTCTTATTATGAGAAACATTCGGCTAAAGGAGTTTATGCTTTATGTGCTAGCACTTAAAGCATAAGAGGTTGAAATTCAAAGAAGACATCGTTCCTGATCTAAAAGATCAGGATGGCTTTGAAAAAAGGAGGTGAATTAAAAAAAAGAATCAATTTTTTTTTTTGACACCACTCTTGCCAAACATAAACTCTCTTTAGTATTTAATGAAGATTCTTAGCCAGAGAGAAGTTTTTATAGTAGGTGTTTACAATGACATCAAAAAATTTTAACCTAAACACAGAAGATAAATTTTAAAAGAGAAAGTGAATAAAGAATTAAGGAACTTACTTTCTCCTTGCTATTAGAGAAGGCAGGTACTATGTTCAATACACTGCACCCTCCACCAAAAATAAAGAATAAAAGAGTTAAAGCCCAAACATGTTTTTTCTTCTGGAGCTCATTTGTTTTTTTTGGTGGCCTGGCTTTGAAGATAATGTTCTGCAGTGATGCGTTGATGGCTGCAATGTGCCAACTGCTGTTTTGATAGCGCTTATGTCATCTGCCCAAAGATAAAACATCGTTCTAACATAAGTCTCTCGGCATGATACATCTACTATTGCTATTGTTCCTCCTTGTCAAGATTTACTGCTTTGGAATATGCTTGTTAAGAAGAAATAGAAGAATTTGATATCAAAAATAAATTAGTCTCTGGGCCTCCAGAGACATCTTACTTGTCCATTCTTTTCATAGACAGGATTGATCATTTTCTCTGGAAAAAGAAGGAACTAAAAAATGACCAAAATGGGCTTACAAATGTGTACAGGGCAGGAAGGAATCACAATTGACTAAAATGAGGATGCTACCTTCCCTAGGGTCATGACAGGACTGGAAATGGGCTTTGCAATACAGCAGCAGGGATTTAGATTTCCATATTTGAAAAGAAGTTTACTGATAGAGGTAAGAGACTCTATCCTTCCTGACTGTCCATCTTTCTTGAATAATTAATATGTTATCCTGCTTAGTGGATGTCAAATGAATAAGAGCATAACATATTGAATATTTCACAAGTTGGTATAGATTAGCATGAATCCTTTACATTTTACATAAGCCAAGTAACCGATAATCTTCATTATGAGACTGAGAGCATCTGATTAACATGCCACATCTAAACATGTGCCTAAGAAAGCAATAACTTAAACTTGCTATAAATATATGTGATATTTGACATGCTTGACCACTTATTGTAGAATTCAGTAAGTTCTATAAGAAAGAGACAAACTGCTTGCCTGACTTAACATAAAAAAAATAGAACTTTAATAAAACATTTTTTGCCTACAGTCAGAAATCCAAGAATACTGATCATCTGATCATCATAAATTTTGCAGAACTGCAAAGTCACAATTATTTGTCTGATGATAAAGCTAGTGCTCGCAAAATCCAGGAGGCAAGATACAAGAATGAAAACTGAATCAAGAAGGCCCAAAGAAATCAGTCTGACTTGCTTTTCTCAAATACTTTCCTGCTCCAAAAAAGTAATTTCCTCCATCATCTAGAATGTAGCCTGTTAGTAGGGGCTGATTTGTTATGTTTCAATATCTTAGACTGAGGAACTGAGTAGAGCCCTGAGGCCTGCCATTAAAAGACAGAAGCTGTAAGAGCAGATGCGGTTTTAGTGACCCCTCCTCTGTAATATCTCTGGCTTGATTTCTAGACCAAACTATATCCAGAAATTGAATTATCCAACTAGTAATTATGGTAAATCCCATAATTTGAATCTTCAGTCGTTCGCAAAACATGTCTATCCCTAGAGTCCTATAATTTTTACTAATACAAAGTGGACTTTTACAGTGATAGAATTCCTAAAATAAGAAATACATGTCTAGCCTCACTAAAGTAAGATCACAGAGGATGAATGAAAAGAGATATTCTCCTAGGAAGGACTTGGAGTGAGCAGTGGAAGACCAGGGGCTAACTCCATTGGACAAAAATCAGTCCCTGTTATTCTGGTCCAAACGTTTTGAAATACGTTATAGAATGGTGCTATTTTGTTGTAGCCAACCCTCAAAACTGTCCCCTACTGAACCAGTAATGTCCATCCTCTTGTGTGATCCCTTCCATAGTTAATTTGGGCTGTCCCTAATGACTAGTGGAAGTGAAGTACTGATAGTTCAGAGCCTAAGCTTTAAGAAGGCCTGGAAGAACCTTCTAGAGACCCCTGAACTACCATGTAAAATGTCTGTCTACCCAACTGGAGAGACCACATCAAGAGAGTCTGTGTGGAGAGAGACCATATAAATACAGAGAAGAACTGCTCCATGGAAATAGAGGGAGCCCAGCATACCAGCATAGCTCCAGGTGAGGCTGGCCAGCCCCAGCTGCCATCATATTGCAATCAAAAGGGAAAAAATTCAAACCCACAGAACCATGAAAAATAATACAGTGGTTGTTTTAAGCCACTATGTTTTGGTTGGTTTTGTAAGCAGCAATAGATTGGTGGAACAGAAGTTATCACTTTCTTTTATTGTTTTACATTTCTAGAGAAGTGTTATTACTGTGGTTAGCCCATTTTTTTTTATTCCATACTTTATGAAAGGTCTGAGAATTCATTTAACTTAATCATTTAGGCATAGACTATGGACTGTGTAAAGCCACATTTAGACAAGACTGATTAGAATGCTTACCACCCATTGATCCTGGGATCTGGAGCTGAATGCAGCAGTATCTACATATTAGTTGGAGTTATGATGAAGACTATTAGAATAGATGTCTATATTAGGAGGAAACACACTTGAAATAATTTGTGAAAAAATGAATGATTCAAGTATGTTTCCTCCTAATATAGGAGGAATACAGGGGGAAGATATTTATTTGTCAGCATTTCCTAGTGTCACTTTCCTACTCTTCCTGTTAACATAATCTTCTTTGTTGGGAAACCTATTGTATGTAGTTTGAGGGTACAGATGTTATCCTAGTGTCACCACAAAATTCTGAGCTTTCAGAAAAGTCTATGTAGAGATTGCTTAACTTACAGAATATGCATCTGAGACTACTGCCAGTCATTTGCCTACCATGTAGGCAGAGCCTTTCTGAGAGAGAAAACAAATGAGATGGAGGAAAATATAAAGAAACAAGAAAAGGAAGAAAAAAAGAGAGTCTTGACAATGTTGTTAAATCAACCAAACAAATAATACTTCACATTTCCAGGAATATAAGTGAATAAAAAGCTCTTTCTTTAATTTATTATGATTGTTGCTATTTTCTTTTGAGTTGTTTTTCCATTATTTCATAGATAGGAGTATGACTAATGTCATTTTCACAAAATGTTAATATAACTTTCCTTAAGAATCAGTTATAGGTTTTATACTGAACAAGTGAAGCATACATTTCTATACCATCTTCTTTTCCTGGGAGAAGTATTACAAGAGGGTCATATTCTGTGACATGTCATAATGACCCCTATGAATCCTTTTCAACAGATTTTTGCACAGCATTATTTCCCCTGGAATATATCTTGAAGAGTCTGACAGTTTGTGCTTCTTCAGGGCCTGATTTCAGGTGGGGTGCCTGGAGGCATGCACAACAAGGAGAGCATTATCAGACACCTGGCAGACCTGTAGCACAGAGCCCAAGTACAGGGACATGTCTGGCTTAGAAACAGGAAATCACCTGAGCTACCATACTTCAATCTGGGAGTGAAATCATTGGGAGCCAAAAACAAACAAACAAACAAACAACAAAAAAAAAAAACCCGATAGCATACCCTGGGTTTAATCTGAGTCAGGAACCTCCAGCCTGAAGTCATAATAGAGAGTATCCTGCAGGGTGTGGTGGCTGATGCCTGTAATCCCAGCATTTTAGGAGGCTGGCAGGTGGATCACTTGAGGCCAGCAGTTTGAGATCAGCATGGCCAACATGATGAAACCTTGTTTCTCCTAAAAATACAAAATCGTCTGGGCATGGTGGTACAGGTCTGTAATCCTTGCTACTCAGGAGGCTGAGGCAGGAGAATCACTTGAACCTGGAAGTGGATTCTATAGTGAGCCAAGATTACGCCACTGCACTCCAGCCTGGGAAGCAGAGCGAGACTGTCTCAAAAAAGAAAAAAGAAGAGTAGAGCCCTAAGAGCTACATTACAAAGGCTAGTCATGAAATAAAATGGGGTAAATCACCATGATAGGATTAGAGGCTGCAAGGGTGCTACCTAAAGGAATCTTGCTAAAGATATACCCTGTTGCTCACTTGGTATGTGTATTTGCAAGCACGTGCATATGCGTATATGTAGATTGAAGAAAGGCCTCATAAAGATGGGAACAACAAGAAGTGGGTCCTCAACTGCCTTATTTAAAGTAAGAACTCTGACTTTGCTTTTTAAATAAGTGCTTTCCAACATGCTCCATGGAACACTATTCTCGTATCATGCCCCATACTTACTAAGACTGAGAAACAACACACATGAATATAAGACAGGGAAACACAGCATGTTATAGCCTTCTCTTACAGATTCTCAGTAGATGTAATGGCAGCATTAAAGGTTATGAGAAGTTCTATAGTAAAGAGATTGTTTAACATTTGTTAATCTAAGATAGTTCAACTCCTTCAACAGATATTAACATCTCAGCAGATCAGTTCATTAGCCCTTAGTCTGGAGAAGATTGTTCTATTGAATGCTTTCCATGAAACTGCCATGCTATTTAGCATGACACTGAGGCTGTATTATTCACTCCAAATCACTTTTACAGACTTTTCACCTACTCACCGCCTGCAGAAAAATACCGATCCAGCCACACAGGTCCACTCTTAAATTCTAATTGTTACATACATTTTTATGACACAATTATCTTCCTATATTCAGTAACAGTTTACCCATCCTTCAACTGAACTCAAAATTTTACTTCCTCTGTGATGTCTCTCCCCATGTCCCATTCAAAATGTGATATTTCTCCCTCTAAATCTTTACAGCAATGTCTTGGGTCTCTTTTAAGCCTTAGTTTGACTCAACATCAGTATTATCTGTTGAATTAAAATATCTTTTTAAGTAGTATTAAAAGGTATCTTCTTACACCCTGTTGCCTAGCACAGTAATATGAATACATAAAGAAAGCTGAAAATAGGTTACATTAAATTGAATCATACAAAGTTATATTTAGGAATTTACTAAATGGGAACATTGCACAATGGTCATTTAGAAAAGCTATCATAGGTGGCTATATGAAGGCATCAACTTTTTTTTTACTATTTTATATAAGATAAAAATGTGATACTATGGACTCCTCAAGGTTAATCAAGATGGCTCACTGCTACTTCCTCGAGATAATCCAGCATCATCTCTTCATATTGTACTTTTTCCAACCAGAAAACCTGGAAATGACACTTTCTATGTGCTTAAATATCAGAAATTCTCCAGTGCAATCTTCGGCTTTATATTCCTCATTTTATAATGCTCTTCTGGAAAGAATGAGGCACCTGGGCCCCCTATGTAACTCATCTTTTTCCAACAATATAGTGAAAAAAGTTTCACTTCAATATTAATGGGGAATCTCATATTGATTTGAATGCAAAACTACAATGGGAGTTATTATGCCTCTACCTGAGAGGAGACACAGTCATAACGGGGTGGCATAGGAAAAAAAAAAATCCCCAGGCTTTGAAGGCAGACAGTCCTGAACTGAATTCATGCCCTACTACCTCTCAGCTGTGTAACATTAGGGTATTTCAGTTACTCTCCAAATCTGCTTTTTAATTCATAGAATAAAAACAGTAAGAGCTATTTTGTAGTATTGTTATTTAAATTAATGATAGATTATAGTGAAAATACCTTATATTTAGACTACCTTATGCCATATATTTTCCATATATGAAGCTTATATTCTAGGTTCTTTCAGACATAAACCCAGGACATACTGAGCCTAGACCCATGTAAAGAAATAAAACATTTATCTGTCCTTTATATAATAATTTTTTGATTACCTTTCTAAAGTGTGCCAGGTACTATAAGTAAGGTTGTTAATATATAATTTTCCTATTCTTAATGCAAAGATACGTAATCAGATAATTATCAAATAATCAAATAGAGGTAATAATAGAGTTATTAGAGTAATTTGTAAACACAAAGAGCTAGTAAATGTTGGTGTCTTGTAGGGTAGATAGCACTGCTCTTTTCTAATTGTCTCTTGAATATGACAATGAATCAAATAATTAGAAGTAAAAAAATATAGCTTTTGATGCTGATAAATCATGGAGTTGTGGTACATAGTTCAAGGAGGGCAAAATGGATTTACCATCACCTATATTGAAACAGAATTAACCAATCCTAAGAACTGTGAGCCATCCCAAGGGAAGAGGTCTTCATACTCTACTTGTGAGATGGCCCAGAGCAGTGATGATTGTAAGCTCTCAGTTGGCATGCTGGAACTCAGAGAACAAGGAGAAAAGTGGACCTCATGCCTACCTCATTCTTAGGAAAATTATCAGGCAAAAATATGTCACCTTCCTGGAGCGGAATGAGTGGAGAGATGAAAGAGGCCAAAATAACTTATTACAGTTCTCTTGGATGTTAGAGTGGGAAGGAATATTTTTCTCTCTAAAAATACCTAATCTATTTTAGGCAAGATGACAATGTATTTGTATTTGCCAGGATTTTCCTAGTTTACATCTGTTTTCCCAGTGTAATTATGCATTGTGTTCCTTTTTATTCTCAAAAGAGTTCAAGTTTGCATGATAAATTAGGTGGCCATCTTAATATTAGAAGACAAAGCAGATTTCTCTAGAGGTACAGATTGTGACATGCTCTTTCAGAATGAGTAAGGGTTACTGTGTCTAAGAAAGAAGTGATGAGGCATAGGAACAAGGAAAGGGAGAGGGATGGGCAAAGAGAAGCACAAACCTCAGGAAAGCATGGAGAAACGGCTGAACAAAGGAACAGTGTGGTTTGTGCAGAAAGTACAAAAATTTGTATTTTTTTTACAGCATCAAATGTAAGGGAGAAATGATAAAAGAAGAAAGTAAAATTGAGTTTCTATTAGGAAAAAAGGAAGGTGAGATCTTTTGCTACTTATGGGCTTTTTTGTAACACAGCTTAAAATATCAATTATTTTTCATTTCAACATAACTCCACTGTCTGGCTTCTAAGAACCTTCACAAAAATATGACTGAGATATGTGTATATATATATATATTTGCACACAGATAGATATAGATAGATATAATTTAATTTTTCTATTATTTCCCTATTATTGTAGCTTGTGGTATATAGTTTCTTTCACAGATAAACCGAAGGAATATTTTGAGACACTTAAATCATACTGTCAAACACTTAGCATTTTTTTTAATTGTCTAACTGAATTAGACAATTCAGTTTCTTTCATTTTATTTTTAAGATGGCTTCATTTCTCAGGACAGAATGACAGAAATACAAGAAGCACTCACTCTTTAGGCCTAGCTGAGACGACATTAATCTGCTCTCCTAGAAGGACTAGCTCGGCTCCCAAAAGAAGAATTACAAATCTGAGAAGTTAGAGGAAAAGTACAGAATAGGGGTTCTGATTAAACAAGAAAAATCAATTAATGACACTGGTACTCTATTCTTCATTTCAGTACTAATACAAATTCACCCCTTTTAAATCAGGGAATCTGCCATTCTATTTCGAATAAAGTAGTTTTACAATCCCTAAAGTAAAAGAATTACATGAAGGTGTAAACCAGTTTGCCTCCTTTAGAGACATTGCAATGTAGAAGGTGATTTTTTTTTGTAAGCTTCTCCTTTTCAGTTCTGCAAGCTTCATGGTACTTCAGAGCCCCAGTAATCAAGCAGTTCATGACAAAAGATAAGATAAGAAAGTAGACAGAGATCTGTGAAGACTGCCCATTTTGCCACAGGTATCCATTGATCGATTTATCTCTTCAGCAGGAATTCCCGATAATAGAAGTGCAGCTGTTAGTGTTGCTTTTATCTTCTTTTCACTCTTGGGAAAATATCTGTACAAGCCCATGTATGCAAGTTGTAAAGTAAGAAATGGAGCAGATATGGATAAGTATTTGCAAACAAAAGCTCTAACTCCAAGAGCAAGAAGAGCACATCCCACCAACTTAAATATTCGAAGAGTCAAACTCTTCTGTTGTACTTCCACCCTCTTGATGGAGTTTTTCACTAACCAGCGGTTTCCTTAGCCTCACCGCTTCTTCGAATCTGGAAAGATACTGCTCTAGGCCATGACGAGAACCCCTTGGGAACTGTGTCCGCTGCCGGGTCCCCTCTGTTTCGCGGCCGGAGCTCAAGGCTGACATCGTTTTGCACTCGGGGTTTAACCAGAGTCCAATCTGTCCCCCAGCCGGCTGCCCTGTACCTCGGCCACACCTCCCTGCGGGTCAGCTGTTCCTGTACTGACCGAATCCGCCAGCACTACCTGCTCTGACACTGAAACAACGCTGAGAGAGTGCAGTTTGCCACTGTCCCGCTGCTTGGATTTTGTCTGATTTTCTTCTTCCGTGCCGCTCCCGGGCCTGGGAAAGCCCATGATCCGGGTGATGCGCTGTTCCCGGGTCATCAGCAGCTTTCTCCGACGAAGCTAGGCCCGAGGCTGGGACCCCGGCCTGTCCCCATCGTCAGTAGCCATGGCCATTGACTCCATCCTCCGTCCACAGTCCATTTTCATTTTTTCAAAACATTAAAAAAATAATACTGCGTTTAAACTCAAGATATTAAAAAAATTTTTTTAAACTCTTTTATCCAGACAAACGTATAAATTTCAATCAAATTTCACCTTTCATTTATCAAGTAGCACTAAGTCCCACTGCAAAAATATTTATTCACTTAACATGAATGGAAAGACACTTCTTAGTTTCACCCCGTTCTGCTTTGTCTCAAGTTCTATCCATTAGAGCCCCTACTAATCTCCCAGATGTTTTACACATTATCATTTCATTATCCACAATAAGATACAAGTCCTAAGTTTATACATGAGGAATTAAAGACTCAAAGATAGGTAAGATAATATTTAACCTAAATCATGCCAACAATAACTATCAAAACTCTATCTTAAATCCAAATCTGTTTGCTTTAAAACCAAATGACCTTTGGACTAAAACATATTGTCTCCTTTGCATTACCATGCTTTTCATTAGATTCTAAAAGGGTCTTACAGTGTTTCTTTAAACGTCATCTAAACTTTAGCTGTTTTTAAATTACTCAACATACAGAACAGTCATATCAATCAGAAGAAATCAAATGACAGTTTAATGATAATCACATTAAATCAGTTGTACACCTTCAAAAACACATCACAACTTTGTATTCCAGGGAAACTATATCCACCACCACAACTTTTAAGAACTAGAGCAGAAACTAACAGGGGGAGGAAGAGATGTTTCCACTGCTTCTCTTCTACAACCCTGAAGCATTGTCTTCTATGTCTCCCAGTGTCTCTAGCACTACCTTCATGACTAAATCTCTATTTAGTGGAGTGTAAAATTATTCCTTTTTGCTGCTCACTCTTTTTCTCTTTGACCTCATTTTAGCCGATAGATATATTGTTTGAGAGATAGAAAAAAAATCAGATTTAAATAGTCCTGTAGCACTTCTGAGACTGCTCTAAATTTCAAGCTAATCTATTTACATTTTGTCATTAAAGATGCACTTTTAAAAATAATTTCCCAATTATTTTTCACATGAAAAAGTTTCATATGAAACTTTATAAAGCTTTTTATGAGTCAGACAGAAAAATATTTCTATGTTGACAGACAATACACATTACCAAGTGCAGCAACAATTTAGAAGGCATGTCTTCATTCTAAGACCACACTCATAGACAAGAACAAACAAATATAAAAGACTGTAATCCCTGAATTATATAAAAAGAATCCCGAACTTTTTATGCTTTTATAATCTGGGAGTGGTTATATGTGTACTATGTTGAAATGTTAGAAGATGAAGAACGAATTATGCAGAACTAAGAGCAGTTGATATTTTGTTGTGTTTATTTGTTATGGATAGAGTCTCTGAAAAGTAAAATGTCACATGAAACTTTCCAATATCATCCATCTATAAACCAAAAGGTCTCTTATGTTTAACCTAGATACTTCACGGCACATTTTAGTTAATACTTTTGTTTCCTCCCAGTATATCTCATTCAAAATACTCTAGAAAAGCAAATCAATAGCTGATTGTTCTAAAAACTTTTTGCTTTATTATCCAAAAGTCAAATAATTTTAACCTTTTGTAGAGGACCAATTTTGCAAAATTCTGTTTTTAAGATTCTACTCTGAGCCATCTCCTAATTATCCCTAACAATGATATGATGAAAAATTAAACACAGGACTCAATTAGAGTCTCACTGATAATTAATAGATTAACTCCTAGTCCTAACATAGGTAAACTCCTTCATGATCCTTAAAAACTGAGTTAAAAATATGAGCAATGGCTAATAACATTTGCCTAAAAATTTCTCTGAACTCTATATGTTAAGAAAGTCAAATTTATTATATCCTGAAAATACCTATTTTTTTATATTTATTTATCAGTTTTGGTTAGTTAATCCCTTGATCTTTAGTTCACCATAGAATTGCAGGCCTACTGATACAAAGAAACAGAACAAACAAAATAAATATAAGTTAAAATGTCTGCCTTCAAGTAAAATAATACAGAAAAATAGATGGACAACAGCAAGGATCACTGAAACACCAGAAAACATTTTCTTGCTGAGGGCTGGGGGAGCGCTGGAAGGGAATAAAGAGATTGTTGAAGTGACTATGGCTGAGAAAGGAGTCTGCTCCCCACCTGCCACTGGAGCTCCCACCTGCAAAGCTTCAGTGGGGCAAAGGACGACTAAGGCTCCTAATTTAATTGAAAATATGATTTCCATACAACTTTTATAGACATTTCTAATCTTCTAGAAAACAGAAAAGTAGAGAAACATACCTCATGTCAGAATCCCAGAGAATCAGGAAGATCATAGACATGGTTGTATGATCCAAGTTTCCCCATTTCCTGGTATAGAACAAAGGAAGTAAAATTACTCATGAGCAGAACTGTGAAGATATCTAGGCAAAAAGTTCCACTTTTATTGTGAGCCCAGAAATTTAAAAGGTGGAGTTGGGTAAAGTGGGTGACTAAGCAACCATCCTCTAGGCAGATACCATGACATACATAAATCTCCCCAGAATGTAGACGCACTTCTAAGAACATAGAGAATGATCCTGTAGTACTGACGTCATTTTTTGGTTTTGGTTTTGGTTTTTGCTGGTTTTATCACTCACAGAATAAATTCTGGACATTAAGTAATATAAGTTAGAGAAAAATCAAGAAATATGTTTATGTTTTAAATTGAGACCTGTACTAAAGTATTCATCAAATATTTCATTAATTATCATTATATATTTTTTACCAAATTTGGATTTAATGAAACTAGATGATATTCATTTTGTATTTATTCTTATTTACTATGTTCAGCATTTTATATACATTATCTAATGTAATCCTCAGAAAAATCTGATAAGGTGGGTATTATTATAATTGCTAGTTTGCTAATGAAGATAATGAGGCTTAGAGAGGGTTAATAAATTATCTAAGGTCATAGAGCTAGTAAGGGACAGAGTTAGGGGTTCAGATTCACCTGTTTGCATCCAAAATTAATGCCTTTAACCCATGTGTAGTGCCAATTTAATGTAGAAAGGAGACACTCCCTAAACAATTTCTAGAAAAAAAGAACTTTATCTTATTCTTTATATAAAATGCTATTGTTTTGAATAAATCTTTCTCCAAAAGAAAACATTTTAAGCTTAATCATCTCCATTTCTTCCACTTTAAAATGTGACCCATACAGACATCACACCCTTGCCTTTGATATAGTGGTGAAAGGCATGCTATCCAATTCTTTTTTATGCAGTTTTAGTTATTTTCAAAAATAATTAATTTGGGGTTGTCCATGTGTTTTTTTCTCTCTGGATGTTCTTCAGAGTTTCCTACAATGCTGAAAATGTTTTCTTAAAGTGCTGTGCTGTGTAATTTTAATAATCACTCTTTTGTTCTGTCATAAAAAGCATTTACTTTTTGAAATAAAATCATTTTTATTAAATTCATCTTCACATCATGATTAATGTTCCAATCCAATTGTCTGAGTAAGAATTCAGGGAATATTCATGATATGAACTTAACTGTGTAAGGAAGATACTTAATGCCAATCAGCTGGGAAAATGGTGATTAACAAGGTTAAGGACAAGAGAAGGAGGTAGGGATTTGGGAAAAAGTTGGAGATTTCTGTGTAGAGCATATTAAGTATAGAAGTAATTTGGAGATATCCAATAGACTTGGAGAAATTCAGCTGTGTGTCTCCAGAAAGAGGACAAAACTAGAGGCCCAAATAAAAAGGAAGAAATGGGCAGATGGCTGGAGTCTGAAGTAAAATTTTTCTGACACTCAAGCGTGCTGACAAGACTGTAGAAACTCCAGGGTTACCAGAATAACCACCAAAGTCATTCTGAAGCTCTTTTCTGTGATTTTTCCCACACATATTATTTTTTGTTTGTTTATTGCCAGAGTTTTTTCTTTTCTTTTTAGCTGACCCAAAATGACTGTATATATTTATAGAATGCAGAATATTTCAATACATGTATACAATGTATAATGATCAAATCAGGATAATTAGCATATTTATCACCTCAAACATTTAACATTTCTTTCTGTTGGAAACATTCAAAATGCTGTCTTCTAGGTTTTTGAACATATACAACAAATTATTGTTAACTATATTCACCCTACAGTGCCGTCAAATACTAGAATTTATTTATTCTATCTAGCTGTAATTTTGTATCCATTAATCAACCTCTCTCTATTCTTCCTTCCCTGTTCCTCTTTGCAATCTTTAACAACCACAATTCTGTTCCATACTTGCATGAGCTCAGTTAATTTTTTAGCTTCCACATATCAATGAGAATATACAGTATTTATTTTCTGTACCTAACTTATGTCACTCAACATAATGTCCTTCAGGCATATCCACGTTGCCACAGATAGTAGGATTTCATCTTTTTATGGCTCAACAGTATTCCATGGTGTATATTATATATTGCATTTTCTTTATCCATTCTGTTGTTGGATACTTAGGTTGATTTCATAGCTTGGCTATTGTGAATATGCTTTAGTAAGTATGGGGGTACAGAAACCTCTGTAATAAATTAATTTCCCTTCATTTGGATAAATACCAAGTAGTGTGACTGCTGGATCATATGGTAGTTCTACTTTTCATTTTTTGAGAAACCTCCATGTTTTTTATAATGGGTATACTAATTTACATTCCCACCTACAGTGTACAAAAGTACCTTGAATAATGTTATTTCACTCAAGGTCGCTTTGTTATAACATTGATGGGGGAAAAAATAAGTTGATTCCTGGCTAGGCCATTCTCTGTTTGGAGTTTGCACATTCTCCCCAAATATGGTAAAAACGTTTCATTATACATCATTTTGCTTAAAGTCGCAGTTTCCAAGAACTAACGGATACCATTAAGTCAAGACTCACTATACAAGTTTCGTTTTCTCTACATCCTCACTGGTATTTGATGCTTTTTGTCTTTTTGATAAAAACCATTCTAACTGGGGTAACATGATACCTCATTGTGGTTTTGAGAGGTATTTCCCTGATAATCCTACTAATATTCTTTATCCACTTTCCTACCAACATGTGTCAAACCCAACTCCTTTGTTTCGTACAAGTAGAGAGTCTTTCCAAGCCAACAACAATAGTATCAACTGATCTCGAAGAAGGAAACGTATAAATGACATGAACACAAAGGATATTAGAAAGAAGTTCTGAAAACCTTGAAACATACCAAAATAGACTTTTAACACATTTTTCTACAAAAAGTAGTAAATTTTGAATGTTATTAGTTTAAAGAATATCTATGTATGTAAGGCTTTTTCTATGTATTTGTTTAATGATGTGCTTACTAGAGGAATAGCTACACTGATAGATTAAGCATTTCATTTCCGCTTCTTAAACTACTAGACTGGCAATTTTTATATAGTTTTCAGATGTCTGGAGGTTGTAGATTTTAATTTATACAATATTCATATATCTGAATGTTTTCAGGATTTTAGGCTGAGAATGAAATAGCATTTGTTACATTACTGCACTTGACAGACTGTTGCCCACTGAAATTATTCCCACCACTGTACTTTTAGGTTTCTGTCTCTAATGAAGCAATACAAGTTGGCTTCACCATGAATTAGCAAAGGTGCCATTAACAATAGTGTTCAATTAATGCTAACATTTTCAATTTGTCTCATACCTCAAATTTTAATGGTTCCCTCTTAAATATTAATAACAGTAGGTACCATTGTAATAGCTGCTTTAGAAACTCAAAGGGAGGCATTAGCTATTATTAGTTTAAATTATAACACTAAAGAAACTCAGGGGTTCAAATTAAAGCCCTCCACTATAAAAGAAAATCTAAAACTAGGAAAAGAACTGCAATGAATGGAACTGGGGTGAGAAGAAGGAAAGTGACATTTTCTAAATATTTTCTATGTTAACTTTTCTATTTAAAAAGAGACACAAGAACCCACACTTATTCCAAGCATCAGAAATGTTCAACTATTCATATGGAACAAAAAAAAAAAATAGCCCCTAGATGCAATTAGACACCTGGTGGATCAGTCCCTCAGAAGGAAACTAAGAATATGTAATGTTTTCTCTTTGATACTGTTACAGAAAAAAGCTCTGTAAAAATACAGCCATATCTTATCTGGGACCTGGAAAGAAGAGATAGAAGATACTCTGTAGGCATTTTCAAAGACTCTTGATTAATATTTCAATTTTTCTTTTAAAAAATTATCTATGGCTTTTAAAATTTTTATTTTTGCAAGCCCATTACCCTGGAAAATTGATTATCCTGCATTCTCCCAATTAAGATAGAGAGGAGAACTGGATGTGAATATCTGGTGGTATAGCATTCAAAACTTACAAAGACCTCAAGAAAAGTTGAGAAGTTGATTTCTACCTCTGCCCAAATAAAAATAACCTAAAAGACACCAAAATATTAAGAAAAATGTCCCGTGACATAATTCCTACACTGTCCTCTAACCTGATGAAGGTGTTCTCTTATCTCCACTCTACCTTTGCTTAAGCTGTTTCTTCCACACTGAGACCTTCTAGGATCCTTTTGTCTCCCCAATCCACAGGTATCATCGAGAACCAAATTCATGTTATCTCTCTCTGGAAACTACTAATCCAATCATTCTAACCCCAAAAGGACTCTCTTCCTCTTTTTTGGCACTGATATCTTTTGGAAAACTTGGCTTGCATCTCTCTTTTATTGTTTAAATTGTCCCCCAGCTGGAACACAAATACTCTGAGAACAAACAAATGTGTCAGTGTCATGTCATACCTCTGATAACAGTAATAAAGGAATCTGTAGCTACCTAAACCAGCTACACACTGATCTGTAAGTCTTGGCTTCTCACTTACCAGCTACATGATTTTGGGCAAACATATAAAAGTTATTTGCTTCAGTGTCTTTCTTGTAAGGACTAAGTAGGCTCTTAAATGTACAGTACTTAGCACATGCCTAACACACAATAAGAACTTAATAAATGTTAGAGGGTATATAATTTATTCAGCAAAGGAAAGCATAGATGTACCAATTTGTAGAACTCTAGGGGGCATCATTCATATTGAAGTCAATGTGAATAGCACCATGGAGCTCTACCTTTATATTGTGAATTGCATAGATATCACATATTCACTATCTTCTTTTGTTTGACTCTGTGCTAATCTTTAAGAATACAATAATAAAAAAGATCCAATTTCTTTGCTCTTCTGTAAATTACCATCTGTTATAAAAAGAAGTCTCACTTTATAACTGTAAAAATTATAGTCATTAGGTTACCCCAATACTTAGTGTGGGAGTTGAGTTCTTTATCCTCATGGCATTTTATGATATTACTTTGCTGCCAACTACCAAGTTCAAAGTTTTGATAGTATGTGTCAGGCAGACATGATCTGTCAGCATGTGTTATTCCCCCCTA
This sequence comes from Plecturocebus donacophilus, assembly GCA_004027715.1. Classification (NCBI taxonomy): domain Eukaryota; kingdom Metazoa; phylum Chordata; class Mammalia; order Primates; family Pitheciidae; genus Plecturocebus; species Plecturocebus donacophilus. The sequence continues at coordinate 127,084 of PVKP010001427.1, read as the reverse complement.
CTGATTAATCTCTAAAGATAAAATGAACATTTAAAGCCATGGGATTCTCCAACTCCAAGAGTGAACAAGGCTCCAAAAAGTTGAAACAGTCTTCAATGTGTTTCAATATGCTCTCTCTCAGCTGTGTCATACAAGCTGTGAGACAAGCCTCTTGTTAGCCAGCATTTGAGAATTCATCTCTGTCTTAGTGGCTCTTTTTCTACTTTCTATTTTCTTTGCCCTATGCATCTCCTTCTTACTGGTCCTTCATCTCCAAATAATAACTTTCTTCGGACTGAAATGAGCAACGCAGTTATGGTAACCAATAACAGATTACTGGTAGAGGCTTCTTTTATGTGAGCATAAATAGTCACATCGGACACAAATAGATCCTTGTGTGTCACCATTTGGTGAAAACTGGTAATTTTGATCCCATTCTTTTAAAACTATACTCTAGATTGCAGATATATGAAAACATCAATAATTTTGTCCCACTGAATATTTAGTAGCGATATCATGTATCTACTATACTTAATGTTTAGAATTTACCAAGGCAAACAAGTGGATAGGAAACTATCAATAACATGCTTGCGTAGAGGACTAGTTATAAATGCATCTGACTCTATATCAGAGCAATATTCAAAAGGGACCCCTGGGACTCTGTGAAATCAAAGTAAGGCAGTACCCCATGCCCACACCACCACATCTTGCTTTAGCAGAAGTCAAATGTGAGTTCTGTAACTCTATGTCATCCTGGAGAGATCCTCTTTTCTGCTCCCCTTCATTACCCTGGCCTGGCATTCATACCATTGCTCTGAGATGGTTAACATCAATTATATCATGCTTTTGTCCCTATTTTCATGAGTCACTTTAAAACCGAAAAACAACAACAAAAACCCTTTATCCCCAAAGCAGACCTTATCACCACATTCTAATCCTATCATAGGTTATTATAGGACCTTCTTTTAAAACCTATCTCCCATCACTTTCTACTTCCAAAAATCCCCTCACTATATCCAGTGAAACCCATTATCATTCATCGGAAAAAAGTCCTGTATAGTTTAACCTCTTCTCTGAATATTTACAGTGCTTTCTTGCTTTTACGGAAACCAGTTTTTCTTAGAGGACTTTTTTTCCTTGTCAGCCTTTTCAAGTGGGGAAAGTCTATACTCCTGTGCTCTACATGCGAGACAGATGTGCTCCGTGATCTTCAATGTCAATTTCAAACCATCCTTCCTAAAATCACACAAACTTTGAATCTTATTCCATAACACTCTCTACTCCTTTTTATCATACTTATCTGTGAGAAATAAAGTTGAAATTCTAAGCCCTCCAACCAACTAAATGGGTCATTTCTTGGCCATGGGTACCCCAGAATAAGCTTGGTCAGCCCTGAAAGGGGTTAGGAGGTCAGACATGCCCTCCTACAGCCCCTCCCTTGCTAACCGCCACTAGTCTTTCTTCCTAAACTGAAACCAGTCCTTCCAGAAGACTCCACAACTGATATCAACCAACTTTCTGACACTGCACCTCCTTTTTTCCCTAATAAGGGACCACCAACCATGGAGCGGTTCTGGCCAGATTACGGACAATGTGTAATAAGGATTTTCATTCCCTCTACTTCACCATTTGATGTTAGAAGGCTGAAAACTGCACCCTGGGATTATGCTAATGTTGCCATATTTTTGTACCTGGGGCCCATGAAGGAGCATAAAGTCCAATTGTGCATATGCATATTCCACCTTTAATAAATATTCATGATTCCTCCTATAGCTTACTGAATATGTATGTTCAACCACCCAGCTCAGCATAAATTCTTCCAAGTGTTTGTCTCTGGCTTCTGGTCAGAGGCTACACTTTCCAGCCTGTCAGAATGGCCACTTTGCAGGCTATACACTTGTATGAGAAATAAAGCTCACCTTTCCAAATCTCTGAACCTCGTCTTTCTTCAGCTGACATCTATAAGCCCTTGGTTCTCACTTCTTTGTGCCTATAAGCTTCTAGATCCTGACTGGCACTTTCTCTTATACCAGCTTTCTGGAATCTGCTATTTATTTATCCCAATATTTTTTTGACTGTCCCTAAACCTCATTCTACATTCATTTCTCATTTTAATCCCCTTAAATTCCATTGTTCATCATTAAAGTTACTTCCTTATATACACCGTGAACTCCTTTTCTTTTACTCCTTATTTGCTTGAGAAAAACCCATACTGCAGATATATCTCTTGATCCACACTACACAACTGTGCCTCCTCAGCTGAATACAGTTGGTAGAAAACACAACCATACACTAAAATCTCTTCACATTCGTGACCGTGATCTTATTCTGAAGACCATAACAGTCACATGCCACATAACAACATTTCAGTCTACAGTAAACTTCATATATAACAGTGATTATATAAGATCGTAATAGAGTCAAAAAATTCCTATTACCTAGTGACATCTGTTCTAGTCGTCATAACATCACAGCACAATCCATTACTCACATGTTTGTAGTGGTGCTACTATAAACCAACTGCACTGCCAGTCATATAAAAGTACAGCACATACAACTATGTACAATATTTAACACTTGATACAATAATAAACAACCATGTTAACAACTCATGTATTTACTATACTATATTTTTTAATGGTTATTTTAAAGGGCACATCTTCTACTTATGGGTGAAAAAAAGCTAACTGTAAAACAGCCTTAGGCAGGTCCTTCAGGATGTGTTCCAGAAGAACACATTGTTATCATAGGAGATGACAGTTCTATGCATATTATTGTCCCTTAATACTTTTCCATGGAACAAGATGTGGAGGTGGAAGACAATGATACTGATAATTCCAACTTTGTGTAGACCTATGCTAATGTGTGGGCTTGGGGCCTAGTGTGTACCAAAGTTTAAAAAGTAAAATACACTAATATGTAGGTTTGGGTCCTAGTTTATATCAAAGTTTAAAAAGTAAAATAATAAGGCCGGGCACAGTGGCTCACGCCTGTAATCCCAGCACTTTGGGAAGCCGAGGCAGGGAGTTCACAAGGTTAGGAGTTTGAGACCAGCCTGGCAAATATGGTGAAACCCCATCTCTACTAAAAATAAAAATATTAGCTTGGCATGGTGGTGCACACCTGTAGTCCTAGCTACTTGGGAGGCTGTGGCAGGAGAAATGCTCGAACCCCAGAGGTGGAGGTTGCAGTGAGCCAAGATCACGCCACTGACTCCAGCCTGGGTGACAGACTGAGACTCTGTCTCGAAAAAGAAAAAAAGAACAAAAAGTAAAATAATAATAAATTTTAAACATAGGAAAAGTATATAGAATAAAAATATAAAGAAATTATTTTTGTATAGCTATAAAATTTTTTTGTGCTTGTGTTAACTTTTGTGGATACATAGGTGTATATATTTGTGGGATACAGGATATATTTTCATACAAATGTGCAATACATAATAATCATATCAGAGTAAATGGGGTATCCATCACCTCAATAATTTATCCTTTCTTTGTGTTACAAACAATCCAACTATACTCTTTTAGTTATTTTAAACTGTACAATAAATTATTATTGACTGGTGACACTGTTGTATTATCAAACACTATATCTTATTCAGTCTATCTAATTATATATTTGTACCTGTTAATTATCCCCACTTCTCCCAACCCCACTACCCTTCCCAGCCTCTGGGAACTACGATTCTATTCCCTATCTCCATTAGTTCAATTGTTTTGATATTTTTAGCTGCCTCAAATGAGTAAGAACATGTGAAGTTTGTCTTTCTATGCTTGGAATATTTCACTTAACATAAGAACCTTCAGTTCCATCCATGTTGCAAATGATAAAATCTCATTCTTATTATGGCTAAATAATACTCCATTAGGTCTATGTATACTATTTTCTTTATGCATTTGTTTGTTGGTAGATACTTAGATTGTTTACAAATATTGACTATTGCAAATAGTGCTACAATAAATGTGGAAGTGCAGACATCTCTTCAATAAACTGATTTCCTTTTAGGGGAGCACATACCTAGCAGTTGGACTGCTGGGTCATATGGTAGTTCTATTTTTAGTATTTTGAGGCATCTCCAAATTGTTCTACATAGTGATTGTACTAATTTACATTCCTACCAACAGCATACAAGCGTTCTCTTTTCTTCACATCCTCACCAGTATTTGCTATTGTATGTCTTTTGATAAACGCTATTTTAATTGGGATGACTTACACCAATGTGTCCGGTATGTGGAACATGGAGTCAAAGGAGATTATTTTGGAGCTTTAAGATTTAATGACTGAGCTGCTGGGTTTCTAACTTGTTTGGGCCGGTAGCTCCTTTCTTTTGGCCAATTTCTCCCTTTTGGAACAGCAGTATTTACCCAATGTCTATATTCCCATTGTATCTTTTTTTTTTTTTTTTGTACTTTAGGTTCTGGGGTACATGTGCAGATCATGCAGGATTGTTGCATAGGTACATACATGGCAATGTGGTTTGCTGCCTTCATTCCCCCATCACCTATATCTGGTATTTCTCCCCACGTTATCCCTCCCCACCCTCCCCATTCCCCACTGTCCCTCCCTTAGTCCCCCCACAACTGATTGTAGTGTGTGATGCTCCCCTCCCTGTGTCCACATGTTCTAATTGTTCAACACCTGCCTATGAATGATACTATGTGGTGTTTGACTTTCATCCCCATTGTATTTTGGAAATAACTAGGCTGTTTTTGATTTTACAGGCTCACAGGAAGAAGGGATTAGCCCTGTTTGGATGAGACTTCGGACTTTTGAGATAAGGCTAGAATGAGTTAAGCCTTTTCGGGGGGATTGTGGGAAAGCATGATTGCATTTTGAAATGTAAGAATGACAAGAGATTTGGGGCCAGGGGCAGAGTAATGTGGTTTGGATCTATGAAGGGAGCCTGGGACAGAATAATGTGGTTTGGATCTGTGGCCATGAGAAGGGGCAAGGGACAGAATAATGTGATTTGTATCTGTGTTCCTGCCCACATCTCATGTAAAATTGTGATCCCTAATGTTGGAGGTGGGGCCTGGTGGGAGGTGATTTCTCCTGAATGGTTTAATACCTGTTGGTGCTATCCTCACGATAGTGAGTTCTCATGAAATCTGGTTAAGAGTGTGTAGCACCTCTCCCTACTTTGCTCCTTCTCTGTCCATGTGATGTGTCTGCTCCCCTTTTGCCTTACATGGTCATTGGAAGTTTCTTGACACCTCTTCAGAAGCCAAGCAGATGCCAGCATCATGCTTCCTATACAGCCTGAAGAATCACGAGCCAACTAAACCTCTTTAAAAATAATAATTACCTGGTCTTGGGTATTTCTTTATAGCAATGCAAGTACAGACTTACACAAAGAGTCAGATATTTATCTTAGTCTTCATATTCTGGGCTTGTTTGTACCTATCCTTTTTTGGGATGGCTTTCTAGGTAGTTGAAATAACTTGGGTATTGTGATGTATGTCTTTGAACGCTCTAGCCTCATTTGCTTTAGGGGCATCCCAAACCTGGTAATTTGGCAGCTCTTGCAGACTCCTAGGTGTACCACCTTGGTGGCCTTAGTAAGCTCTTAAAGAACTCCCTGGATTACCAGGTAGAACTTGGTTCTCCTTTCCTTACTTTCCCTTAAAGAAAGAGTTTCTCTCTCTGTGCTCTTAGCTGTCTGGTGTTGGAGAGGGGTGATGCAAGCATGCCCTTGGCCACAACCACTGGGACTGTGATGGGTCAGACCAGAAGCAAGTACAGCAGTGGGTCTCACCTAAAGCCCACAGTGACCACTGCCTGTCTGCTGCCAATGTTCACCCAAGGCCTAAGGCCTCTTCAGTCAGCTTGTGGTGGATGCTGCCAGTCCTGAGTCTCTTCCTTCAGGGCAGTGGGCATCCCTCTGGCATAGGGAAAGTCTAGAAATGCTGTCTAAGAGTCAAGGCCTAGAATCAATGATGCAAGGAGCTTGCTTGGTGCTCTACCCCACTGTGGCCGAGCTGGTACCCAAGCCACAAGACTAAGTTCTCTTTACTCTTCCCTCTGTTTTCCTGAAGCAGAAGGGGTTTCTCCCCATAGCCAGTACAGTTGGGAATGCTCTGGGTTACTCTTGAAGCCAGAGGCCTCTGAATTTCATCAGATGCTCACAAAAAGTATTGCCTAGCTACCAATCCTGATTATTCCAGAGCCCAAGGGCTCTGTATTCAGTATGGATAAATCCTGTCAGGACCACGTTCTTCCCTTGAAGAAAGTGGGTTCTGCTCTGGCCCAGCATGCGCTTAGAAATGTCATGGAGGAGCTAAGGCCGGGAGAGGGGACCCCCGGACTCTGCCTGGTGCCCTATTCTATTATGGCTGAGCTGCTATCCAAGTTGCAAGACAAAGTTTTCTTTACTCTTCTCTCTTCAAGCAGAAAGAAGGGAGTCTCCCAGAGCAGTGAGCTGCTCTGCCTGGGGTTGGAGGAGAGGTGATGCAAGCACTTCCTTGGATGCCTCAGCTGGTGTCTGACTAGTATGCACCCAAGTCCACTGGTTCTGAGACTAGCACAGCACCAGGACATGCCCAGAAATTGTAGTCCTTGTGGCCTAGACTTCCTTTCAAGTTTATTTTGAACCCCAGAACACTTTAGCCCGCCATGGCAGGGCTTGTTGAAACTCAGGTCTGCAGAGGGATGGGGCACGGGTAGTGTAGCTGATTCAAGAACTTCTTTCCTATTCTCTTCAGTGCCTCTTGCCTTGATATGACATTAAAACTAGGTACTGTGATAATTCAGTTGATTTTTGGTTCTTATAAAGGTGATTTTTTTGTTTAGATAGTTGTTCAATCTGTTTCTGCCAGGAGGAAAATAGCTAGAGGCATCTATTTGGCCATTTTGCTCCACCTCCCCAGGATGTATTTGTGTTATAAGCTAAGTATTATTACAAAAGAGTAAGAAAGCTTTAAAAAATTTAAAAGTTTGTAAAATGAAAAACTACAGTAAGTTAAATTTATTACTGATAAAAGAATTTTTTTGTACATTTAGTTTAGCTTAAGTTTATAGCAGTTATGCGGTCTGTAGTAGCGTGCAGTAATGCCTTCAGCCTTCATATTCACTCATCATTCATTCATACACTGACTCACCCAGGGCAACTTCCAGTCATACAAGCTTCATTCATGGTAGGTGCCCTATACAGTTATATTATTTTTTATGTATTATATTGGTTTTTACTGTACCTTTTTAAATCTTTTATTCCCTACTGTACCTTTTTTTGTATTTAGTAATACAAACGATTGTCTTAGAGTTGTCTGTAGTATTCACTGCAGTAGCATGCCATACAAGTTTGTAGCCTAGAAACAATAGGCTATGCCACATAGCCTAGGTGTGTGAGAGGCTCTATCATCTAAGTTTGTGTGAGTATACTCTAAGATGATGGCACAATGATGAAATTGCCTATTGACACATTTCTTAGAACTTATCCCCAGTGTTAAGTGACACATGCCTGCATTACATTACTGTCAAGCAATTGTGCTACATTTTGCTAATCTACTCTCTCAGCTCCTAGACAATTACTGTATTTCATACCCTTTCTTCACAAATCTCCAAAACCCTCTCCTCATATGACTCTTCACTAATGATTTTATCTTCAATTTCACTTTCACAGTTTTAACACCACATCTACCCAACCACATATAATCTGCCTTCCCACAGCTTGCCCCATGCTTTTGTAAATTAAACGATCCAGATCCCAACTAAGATCACTACTTTCTTTTTTTTTTAATTGCATTTTAGATTTTGGGGTTCATGTAAAGAACATGCAAGATTGTTGCATAGGTACACACATGGCAGTGTGATTTTCTGTCTTCCTCTCCATCACCTATATCTGGCATTTCTCCCCATGCTATCTCTCCTCAACTCCCCACCGCCCGCTGTCCCTCCCCTATTTCCCCCCGACAGACCCCAGTGTGTGATGCTCCCCTCCTTGTGTCCATGTGTCCTCATTGTTCAACATCCACCTATGACTGAGAACATGCAGTGTTTGATTTTCTGTTCTTGTGTCAGTTTGCTGAGAATGATGGTTTCCAGGTTCATACAAGTCCTTACAAAGGACATGAACTCATCGGTTTTTATGGCTGCATAGTATTCCATGGTGTATATGTGCCACATTTTCCCTGTCCAGTCTATCACCGATGGGCATTTGGGTTGGTTCCAGGTCTTTGCTATTGTAAACAGTACTGCAATGAACATTTGTGTGCATGTGTCTTTATAATAGAACAATTTATAATCCTTTGGATATATGCCCAGTAATAGGATTGCTGGGTCAAATGGAATTTCTATTTCTAGGTCCTTGAGGAATTGCCACACTGTCTTCCAGAATGGTTGAACTAATTCATACTCCCACCAACAGTGTAAAAGTGTTCCTCTTTCTCCACATCCTCTCCAGCATCTGTCGTCTCCAGATTTTTTAATGATCGCCATTCTAACTGGCATGAGATGGTATCTCAATGTAGTTTTGATTTGCATTTCTCTAATGACCAGTGATGATGAGCATTTTTTCATATGTTTCTTGGCCTCATGTATGTCTTCTTTTGTAAAGTATCTGTTCATATCCTTTGCCCACTTTTGAATGGGCTTATCTGTTTTAGTTCTTTGTGGATTCCTGATATTAGCCCTTTGTCAGATGGGTAGATTGCAAAAATTTTTTTCCCATTCTGTTGGTTGCCAATTCATTCTAATCACTGTTTCTTTTGTTGTGCAAAAGCTGTGGAGTTTTATTAGGTCCTATTTGTCTATTTTGGCTTTTGTTGCCAGTGCTTTTGGTGTTTTGGTCATGAAGTCTTTGCTTACACCTATGTCCTGAATGGTTTTGCCTCGGTTTTCTTCTAGGGTTTTTACAGTGGTAGGTCTTATGTTTAAGTCTTTAATCCATCTGGAGTTAATTTTAGTGTAAGGTGTCAGGAAGGGGTTCAGTTTCTGTTTTCTGTACATGGCTAGCCAGTTTTCCCAACACCATTTATTAAACAGTGGATTCCTTTCCCCATTGCTTGTTTTTGTCAGGTTTGTCAAAGATCGGATGGTTGTAGATGTGTGGTGTTGCCTCCAAGGCCTCTGTTCTGTTCCATTGGTCTATATCTCTGTTTTGGTACCAGTACCATGCTGTTTTGATTACTGTAGACTTGTAGTATAGTTTGAAGTTTGGTAGTGTGATGACTTCCACTTTGTTCTTTTTGCTTAGAATTGACTTGGCTATGTAGGCTCTCTTTTGGTTCCATATGAAGTTTAAGGTAGCTTTTTCTAGTTCTGTGAAGAAGGCCATTGGTAGCTTGATGGGGGTAGCATTGAATCTGTAAATTGCTTTGGGCAGTATGGCCATTTTCATGATATTGATTCTTCCTAACCATGAACATGGAATGTTTCTCCATCTATTTGTGTCCTCCCTTGTTTTGTTGAGCAGTGGTTTATAGTTCTCCTTGAATAGGTCCTTTACATTCCTTGTTAGTTGTATTCCTAGGTATTTTATTCTCTTTGTAGCAATTGTGAATGGCAGTTTGTTCTTGATTTGGCTCTCTTTAAGTCTGTTATTGGTGTATAGGAATGCTTGTGATTTTTGCACATTGATTTTGTATCTTGAGACTTTGCTGAAGTTGCTTATCAGTTTCAGGAGATTTGGGGCAGAGATGATGGGGTCTTGTAAATATACAATCATGTCATCTGCAAATAGAGACAATTTGACTTCCTCCTTTCCAATTTGAATACCCTTTCTTTCTTTTTCTTGCCTGATTGCTCTGGCTAGAACTTCCAATACTATATTGAATAGGAGTGGTGAGAGATGGCATCCTTGTCTAGTGCCAGATTTCAAAGGGAATGCTTCCAGTTTTTATCCATTCACTGTGATATTGGCTGTTGGTTTGTCATAAATAGCTTTTATTATTTCGAGATACATCCCATCAATACCTAGTTTATTGACAGTTTTTAGAATAAAGGGCTGTTGAATTTTGTCAAAGGCCTTCTCTGCATCAATTGAGATAATCATGTGGTTTTTGTCTTTGGTTCTGTTTATGTGGTGAATTATGTTTATGGACTCGCATATGTTGAATGACCTTTGCATCCCTGGGATGAAGCCTACTTGACCGTGATGGATAAGCTTTTTGGTGTGCTGTTGCAATCGGTTTGCCAGTATTTAATTGAAGATTTTTGCATCTATGTTCATCATGGATATTGGCTTGAAGTTTGCTTTTCTTGCTGAGCCTCTGCCAAGTTTTGGTTTCAAGATGATGTTGGTCTCATAAAATGATTTGGGAAGGATTCTCTCTTTTTGTATTGTTTGGAGTAGTTTCAGAAGGAATGGTACCAGCTCCTCTTTGTATGTCTGGTAGAATTTGGCTGTGAGCCCAACTGGACCTGAGCTTGTTTTGGGTGGTAGGCTTTTAATTGCTGCCTCAACTTCTGTCCTTGTTATTGGTCTATTGAGGGTTTCGACTTCTTCCTGGTTTAGGTTTGGGAGGATGCAGGTGTCCAGGAATTTATCCATTTCTTCCAGGTTTACTATTTTATGTGCATAGAGTTGTTTGTAATAATCTCTGATGATGGTTTGTATTTCTGTGGAACCTGTGGTGGTATCCCCTTTTTCATTTATTATTGCATCTATTTGATTATTCTCTCTTTTCTTTTTTATTAATCTGGCTAGTGGTCTGTCTATTTTGTTGACCTTTTCAAAAAACGAGCTCCTACATTTATTGATTTTTAAAGGGTTTTTTTTATCTCTATCTCCTTCAGTTCTTCTCTGATCTTAGTTATTTCTTGTCTTCTGCTAGGTTTTGAGTTTTCTTTTTATCTTGCTCCTCTAGCTCTTTCAATTTTAATGGTAGGCTGTTGATTTTAGATCTTTCCTGGCTTCTCATATGGGCATTTATTGCTATATATTTTCCTCCAGACACTGCTTTAAAGGTGTCCCAGAGATTCTGGTACGTTGTGTCTTTGTTCTCATTGGTTTCAAAGAATATCTTTATTTCTGCCTTCATTTCATCACGTATCCACTCAACATTGGTCCAGATCTGAGTTCAAATCCTGGATATCCTTGTTAATTTTCTGTTTCATTGATCTGTCTAATATTGACAGTGGGGTGTTAAAGTCTCCCACTATTATTGTGTGGGAGTGTAAGTCTCTTTGTAACTAAGAACTTGCTTTGTGTATCTGGGTGCTCCTGTATTGGGTGCGTATACATTTAGGATCATTAGCGCTTCTTGTTGCATTGATCAACCATTATGTAATGTCCTTCTTTGTCTCTTTTAATCTTTGTTGGTTTGAAGTCTATTTTATCAGAGACGAGAATTGCAACCCCTGCTTTTTTTTGCTCTCCATTTGCTTGGTAAACTTTCCTCCATCCCTTTATTTTGAGCCTATGTGTATCCTTGCATGTGAGATGCATTTCCTGGACACAGCACACAGATGGGTTTTGGCTTTTTATCCAATTTGCCAGTCTGTGTCTTTTGATTGTGACATTTAGCCCATTTACATTTAAGGTTAATATTGTTATGTGTGAATTTGATCCTGCCATTTTGACGCTAGCTGACTGTTTTGCCTGTTACTTGATGCTGTTTCTTCATTGTGTTGATGCTCTTTACCATTTGGTATGTTTTTGGAGTGACTGGTATTGGTTGTTTCTTTATCTGTTTAGTGCCTCTTTCAGGAGCTCTTGTAAAGTAGGCCTGGTGGTGATGGAATCTCTGAGTACTTGCTTGTTCGTAAAGGATTTTAGTTTTCCTTCACTTATGAAGCTTAGTTTGGCTGGATATGAAATTCTGGGTTGAAAATTCTTTTCTTTAAGGATGTTGAATATTGGCCCCCACTCTCTTCTGGCTTGTAGGATTTTTGCTGAGAGATCTGCTGTGAGTCTGATGGGCTTCCCTTTGTGGGTAACCCATCCTTTCTCTCTGGTTACCCTTAGTATTTTCTCCTTAATTTCAACCCTGGTGAATCTGATGATTATGTGCCTTGGGGTTGCTCTTCTTGAGGAATCTCTTTGTGGTGTTCTCTGTATTTCCTAGACTTGAATATTGGCCTGCCTTGCTAGGTTGGGGAAGTTGTCCTGGATAATATCCTGAAGAGTATTTTCCAGCTTGGATTCATTCTCTCTGTCACATTCAGGTACACCTATCAAACGTAGATTAGGTCTTTTCACATAGTCCCATATTCCTTGGAGACTTTGTTCATTCCTTGTTCCCCTTTTTTCTCTAATCTTGCCTTCTCATTTTATTTCATTGAGTTGATCTTTGACCTCTGATATCCTTTCTTCTGCTTGGTCAATTCGGCTGTTGAAACTTGTGCATGCTTCACAAAGTTCTCATGTTGTATTTTTCAGCTCCATCAATTCACTTATATTCCTCTCTAAGTTGTTTATTCTTGTTAGCATTTTGTTAAATCTTTTTTCAAGGTTCTTAGTTTCTTTGCATTGGGTTAGAACATGTTCTTTTAACTCAGAGAAGTTTCTTATTACCCACCTTCTGAAGCCTGATTCTGTCAATTCTTCACACTCATTCTCCATCCAGCCTTGTTCCCTTGCTGGTGAGGAGTTGTAATCCCTTGGAGGAGCAGAGGTGTTCTGGTTTTGTGTGTTTTCATCCTTTTTATGCTGGTTTCTTCCCATCTTTGTGGATTTATCCACCTGTCCTCTTTGTAGTTGTTGACTTTCAGATGGCATCTCTGGGTGGACGTCCAGTTTGTTGATGATGAAGTTATTTCTTTCTGTTTCTTAGTTTTCCTTCTAACATTTAGGCCCCTCTGCTATAGGACAGCTGAGGTCCGCTCCAGGCCCTGCTTGCCTGGGGATCACCTGCAGCAGCTGCAGAACAGTAAGGGTTGCTGTCAGTTTCTTCTTCTGCTATCTTTGTCCCAGAAGGATACACGCCAGATGTCAGTCTGAGCTCTCCTTTATGAGGTGACTCTTTGGATATACGGGGGTCAGGGAGCTGCTTGAGGAGACAGTCTGTCCTTCATAGGAAGTCACATGCTGAGCTGTGAGCTCGGTTGTTCATTCAGAGCTGCTGGGCAGGTACGTTTAAGTCTGCTGCAGCAAAACTCATAAACCCCTTTTTTTCCCCCAGGTGCTCTGTTCTGGGGATTTAGGGCTTTATTTATGAGATTCTGTTGTGCTGCTGCCTTTTTTCAGGGCTGCCCTGCCCAGTAAGGAGGCAGCCTAGTCACAGTCTGCCTGCAGAGGCTTTGCTGAGCAGCTGTGGGCTCCACCCAACTGCTGTGTGAACTTCCCTGCAGTCCTGTTTATACAGGTATAGTTAGAACTGCCTCGGCAATGGTGGCCCACCTCTATAATGGTGGACTCTCTCTGTAATGGTGGGCTGCCTCTGCAATGGCGGACTACCTCCGTAGTGGTGGACTGCCTCGGTAATGGTGGACACTCCTCCCCCACAGAGCTGGACCATCCTGGGTTCAGCTGTGCTTGCTGTAAATCTCTCTACAGAGTGTTTCAGATTGCTATTTTTTTGTGGGGGTGGGACCAGCCAAGGTTGATCACCTGGTTCCCTGCCTCAGAGCCTTTTGTTTTTTTAGTTCAGCGGGATACTCTGTGTCCTAGGTGTTCCAGTCACCTGGATTTGTGTGATTTCCCATGCAGCGACCCACTGCGCCGGCTGAAACAGCCGTGCTCAGATTAGTGGTGCTTTTTTTGCCTGGGAATTTCCTGGCCTGGCTCCCTGTTTCAGTCCCCTTTTTTTAATCAGTTGAATGGGTGACTCTCTATCCCAGGAGCTTCAATCACCAGCTAAAACGGCACCCAGACCCATGTATTTTGTGCAGAGAACCGCAGTGACAGCCAAAACAAGCTGCTGGTCAAAACAGCCATGCTGGCAACCCGTGGGGCTCCTCCACCTGGGAATCTCCTGGTCTGTGGGCAATAAAAATCCATCTGGAAATGTGGCGTCCACTCACCCTCTGAGCTTTCACTGGGAGCTGCAATCCTGAGCTGCTCCTAATCAGCTATCTTGGATCTGTCTCCACTACTTTCACTTTTTAGTTCTATCCCATTTCTTCCCCGCTATTTAAGGTCACTGCCCATATACTTTTTCTTCATTCTCCTACATCATCAGTTCCATCATCACATAGCACATTGTAATTTCTGCATCTCTCTCCTCATTAAAAAAAACGAATCCTCTCTTTTGATTCCATTTCCCCTCTAGCTAACTCTATATTTTTGTGATTTCATATGACAAAATCCTTTGAAAGATTTAACTACACTTACTTTCTTCCAATTTGGCACCTCTTGTTTTTTTCTCAAACCCACTCTCTTCCCTTCTATTACTTCACTGTAACTCTTTTTCAAGGTAGAAAATAATTTATGATTTGCTTATTCAAATGGTTAAATCTACTTTCATTTCATTTGATGTATTAGTGGCATTGTACACCACTGATTACTCCTTTTCATGGGAGAGGAAATAAGACAAGCTTTCTCTTCTCAGCTTCCTAATTCTACACTCTCCTGATGTTCTTTTTCCCTACCTTACTGGCTCCTTCCAATCAGACTCTTGCTTGTTCTTTCTCACTTTCCTCTAAAAAACACTTCAGATCTCAGTCTTTGTACAATTTCTCATCTCTTTCTATACTTACTCCCTTGTTGATCTTACCCAACATTACAGCTTTGAATAGTACCTAATGATAATATTCTGGTCAGAGTTCTTTCTGATCTCCACATTTATACATAAACATGTACAAGTAAAAATAATGTTGATGCTTCCAATTGCAGGCCCAGTAGGCTTCTTAAACTCACACGTTTAACTGTAGTCCTAATCTCTTCATTGAAACTTCCTTCTATTCTAGTTTTCCCCTTCTAAGTAAATGACAACACCATCATTCCAATAGTTATTTTTTAAAAGTATGGTTTTTTTCTCTCATATGCCATATCTAATTCATCCATATCCCTGTTCCAAACACATCCAAGATCGGACCACAGGTCTCCACTTCTACCGTTGTCTCTCATCTAGATTAATCAACAACTTCCTAACTCATTCTCCCTGCTCTTGTTCTTGTCCCCTACAATCTGTCTTCAACACAGAAGTAGGCCTTCCTGTGTCATCAAAATAAAAGCAAATTCCTTACAGCTGCCCATGAAGTCCTAGGAAGTGTGTCCCTTCCCCTTGGTTCTCTGATCTCATTTCCTACTCCCCTCCCTACTGTTCACTGCCCCAGCCACACCATCCTTGCTGCTCCTCAAATACGTCAAGCCCACTTTTGCCTCAGGGCTTTGCATATGCTTTTCCCTGTACCAAAAATGCTATTCTCCTAGATGTCCACATGCTTCATTCTCTAGCCTACTCTTAGTCTTTGCTCAAATGTCTCTTTTTCAGCGAAGCTACCCCAAATACCATAATTTAAATTGCAGGCATTTCTCTATTATTACCTTTCCTTTCCCTCCACTGTTTTTATCCATAGTGCTTTGACTCATCTAACATGTTTTATATTTTAATTACTTTATTTTTTTATGTCTTCTTGAATCCTCCTTCTTTGCCCTCCCCAAAGATTCCACCAAAATGTAAACCCTTTGAGTACAGAAATTTGAATCTGTTGTTTGTTGCTGAATCTCCCTGGTTAGTGCCCGGTAATCAGTAGATGTTAAATTAACATGTTGAATAAATGAATATAAATTAAAAGAAGTAAAAAAAAATGAAGCACTCTTCTCTCCTTCAGATATTCAGAGCTCTTTTATCTTTCCTTTCTGCATCCTCTAAGCAATTATTTATTTTGTAAAACATTTTCTACTAATCATTAATATCTCATTAGAAATTTTAGTTATTCAATTTCTATTTTCATAACATTTTCCTTTTAAATACCTAGTGTCATGTATAAATTTCAAGAGTTCATGCCATCATAAACAGGCATCAGGTGATAGAAGAATGTTAATGCTTCTTTTACGTGCCCTTAAATTTACAGTCTTACACTGTCCCTCTTTGAATCATTTCTTCTGCCAGTCCTGGTGTATTTGCTAACATTGGTACCTTGTATAATACAACTGAGAGAAAAATGGGATGAGTGCATCATATTTAAACCCAGTTATGCAGTCACAGTTTTTTCATAGCTGAGTAAACTGCCCAGGCTTACAGCTAGCTATTACTCACTTGGCTGATTTAGTCTTCTCTTTCAGCCACATGAAAATGCCACCTGCTATTCACTTGATTGAAGATGGAACGATGTGAGCATCTAATAAAGAAGACAGAAAAATAACACAGCATTTGTGATTCATGTGTTCATATTAATTCTCATTCTTTCTCCCCTTCCCTCTTTCTCTCTAAGTCATATCTTTTCCACAACAGACTATGTTCACCCCAATATTAAGCCCATTACATTATTCTATTTTTGCTTTAATTCTGGATTATTTATTTTCAAAATATATCTCTCTGTTGAATTGATTCTTCTATGAAAGGATTATTAATATCAAAGTCACATCAGAGATTTTCAGTGAGGTGTAGCATATTCCCCCAACAGTCTAAAGAAAAGATTTATAATGTCATTGCAGAGTATCATTCAAATACCTTGGCCAGTTAAGTTGCAATTGATGCTTAACTAATGTGCTTTATTTTTAAGTGCCTATCTTTTCACAGCATGGGATAGCAATACGCCAAGGAGATAGAGTTATGATGGGTGAGAGTTCAACTTGAGAATGCTATATAAGAGAGAGGCTAACTAGAGTTCAAAGGGAATTTTATGCTCTTATACAATCATATCTGAGGCAGTAGACATTCTTTAATCATATTTTAAAAATCTCATCTACCTAGTCTAAATCTTATATTTTCACTTCTATTTTTAACTTAATTAACAAAGAAGAAGATAAACTAGTATTTGGACTTATCAAAATGCAAATCAGTTACCTAGCACTAGAAAAAGCTAAACACATACTCTTCACATTTTAGACCTAAATTTTATTGATCTTTAAGCCATATATCAATTTTTCTTTGGGAAATAATTTCTAATATAGACTAATAGATGTATATTTTCTACTCTTTCCTGTAATATACCATTATTGAAGCATTTATTCCATTCTGCCTCACATATATTATTAATATATGTCTTTCTCCATGTTCAGTTACAAGCTCCTTGAAAGCAGAGATTGTATTATTTTCCTGTTTTTATCTTTAGTGCCTTTCACAGTGCCCATCATGGAGACACTCAAAAAAGTATTTGTTTAAAAAAAATAAACTAAATTTTATTCCAGATATGTTTATTAAGTACCTTTGCCAAGCATTCCGCTAAACAATAGAAGTAAACCTAGGAATGGGACAGAGTTATTGCTCTTAAAAAGCTCATGATAAATTAAACTCAGTTATGTGCAGCTATGAAAGGCAATTTAGATGTGTGCAATTCCTAGTTTGGGAGATTATTCCATGTGGGCATACCTAACAGTTGAAAAAGTCCAAGGCAACCTGTGAGAAAAAAAAAGTCCATATCTGACTTAGCATAAGAAAATCGAGTCATATTAGGAATGGGCTTATATGTTTTTCAGCATTGGGATTCTGAGAGTCCTCCCAGAGTCTTCAATTGACCTACATCCAAATTCTAGGAAGAATCAGAGAATGCACAAGAAATCTCAATGAGAAAACACTCTCCAGAGCTGTATAAATTGAGATTTCCAGAACACAGCAACCTATTTATCTTGTTCTCATGGTACCTGGTCTATCATATCACATTTCCTTTTTTTTTATTATTATACTTTAAGTTCTGGGGTACATGTGCAGAATGTGCAGGTTTGTTAATTAGGTATACACATGCCATGGTGGTTTGCTTCATCTATCACCTCATCATCTACATTAGGTATTTCTCCTAATGCTATCACTCACCTAGCCCCCCCCATCCACCTGCTATCTCTCCCCTAGCTCCCCAACCCCCAATGGGCCCCAGTATTGTCCCCCTCCCTGTGTCCATGTGTTCTCATTGTTCAACACCCACTTAAGAATGAGAACATGTGGTGTTTAGTTTTCTGTTCTTGCATCAGTTTGCTGAGAATGATCATTTCCAGTTTCATCCAAGTCCCTGCAAAGGACATGAACTCATCCTTTTTATGGCTGCATAGTATTCCATGGTGCCTATGTGCCACATTTTCTTTATCCAGTCTATCATTGATGGGCATTTGGATTGGTTCAAAGTCTTTGCTATTGTGAACAGTGCCACAATAAACATATATGTGCCTGTGTCTTTATAATAGAATGATTTATAATCCTTTGGATATATACCTAATAATGGGATTGCTCAGTCAAATGGTATTTCTAGGTCTAGATCCTGGAGAAATCGCCACACTGTATTCCACAATGGTTGAACTAATTTACACTCCCACCAACAGTGTAAAAGCATTCCTATTTCTTCACATCCTCTCCAGTATCTGTTGTCTCCTGATTTTTTAATGATCACCATTCTAACTGGCATGAGATGGCATCTCAATGTGGTTTTGATTTGCATTTCTCTAATGACCAGTGATGATGAGCATTTTTTCATATGTTTGTTAGCTGTATAAATGCCTTTTTTTTGAGAAGTCCCTGTTCATATCTTTCACCCACTTTTTGATGGGGTTGTTTGTTTTGTTCTAATAAATTTGTTTAAGTTCTTTGTAGATTCTCATATTAGCCCTTTGTCAGATGGGTAGATTGCAAAATTTTTTTCCTATTCTGTTGGTTGCTGGTTCACTCTAATGATAGTTTCTTTTGGTGTGCAGAAGCTCTTTAGTTTAATTAGATCCCATTTGTCTATTTTGGCTTTTGTTGCCATTGCTTCTGGTGTTTTAGTCATGAAATCCCTGCCCATGCCTATGTCCTGAATGGTATTGCCTAGGTTTTCTTCCAGGGTTTTTATGGTGTTAGGTCTTAGTTTAAGTCTTTAATATATTTTGAGTTAATTTTTGTATAAGGTGTAAGGAAGAGATCCAGTTTCAGCATTCTGCATATGACTAGTCAATTTTACCAACACCATTTATTAAATAGGGAATCCTTTCCCCATTTCTTGTTTTTGTCATGTTTGTCAAAGATTAGATGGTTGTAGATGTGTTGTGTCATTTCTGAGGCTTCTGTTCTGTTCCATTGGTCTATATCTCTGTTTTGGTACCAGTATCATGCTGTTTTGATTATGTAGCCTTATAGTATAGTTTGAAGTCAGGAAGTGTGATGCCTCCAGCTTTAATTTCTTTTCCTAAAAATTTTTTTTTTGTTGTTGTTATTGTTTCTTTTTTGCTTAGCATTATCTTTGCTATGCCAGCTCTTTTTTGGTTCCATGTGAAATTAAAGGTGTTTTTTTTCCAATTCTGTGAAAAAAGTCAATGGTAGCTTGATGGGGATAGCCCTGAATCTATAAATTACTTTGGGCAGTATGGCCATTTTCATGATATTGATTCATCCTAACTATGAGCATGGAATGTTTACCACATTTTCATTTAATTGTTTGAAAAACACTAGAAAATGCAAAAATAAGTATTTACTTATTATATTATTTCTCTCTCTTTTTTTCGTCTTTCCAAAAATTTAACATAGTCATGGATTAAAGCCTGAATTTTTTACTATTATAAGGGGTCATCTTTATATCTGCAGTATTTCTTCCAGGCAATTGTAATGCTTCATTGAACCATTATTCTGGGACAAAAATATTGATTCTTTTCATTTCAAAGTGAATTTCTCCTTTTGATTCTCACAACCATTACACAGAAGTAAATTTATGAGTAGTCACTTTTTTCTATGCTTATATTTCTTGAGTAATTCTTTAATATACATACCTTCTTTCTTTATTCTGAAAGTTTTAGTTTATTTATCTACAGTACCTAGCACAGTGCCTTCTAGGCAAGTGGTGCTTATGTTAATTGCTATCATCTCTTCAGTGTTTACTAAGGCTTTGAAACTATGCTAAGTACTTTAAACATGTAAGTTTAACCTTATAAACTATTGGAAGAGTGATACCACTGTAAGCCTATACATATTAACATATATTTGAATGACTATATAATTCCTATACAATCATATATCTAAAATTCTTATATATATTCATATGTATAGTTATAAAAGGTAACTAAAGAGTTAAGAATAATTACAATTAAGAAACTTATTTTACTAATTGTGAGTAGGAAGTGCTGAACTTAAACAATGAATCTAATTCAAGAATTATTATTCAACTAGCTCTTTAAATAAATAAATAAACGTCATATAAAGATGGTTTTAGTATGTACAATTCTGTTTAGTCATTCTACCTGTATACCCACTTTAAATTAATTAACATCATAAAGAGTAATTTTCAACATGCAATGAAAATGAAAAAAAGCTAATTTTTAATAATTCTTGCTAACGGAAATAAGCTATGGAAAAATACACCATCCAAAAGTCATTTGTTTGTGGCTTTGAAGTTATTCATATGATATTTTTCTATCAGCTCCTCATGATAGAAAAACAGAAAGGCAAATTCAGTCCTTATTGTATATTCTAAAATTAAACATCTCCAGAATACAATCCTTTACATTATATACTACTTGTAGATAACTGAGAGATTTAGATCCTAGCCTCCAAGAGTGATAAGAATATGCTTTGAGGCTGTGTATGTATTAATCAAATGCCTCTCCCCTCTAAAACCAAGCAGTACATATTACCTTTACCACATAGTAGAACTTAATTATTTCTATCTCAAATCTGCTGATTACTAGCAAGTATCCTTGGTATACTGTCAGCCCAATTTCTCTGTTACATGAAAGGATGAGTGCATTTAGATGAGCTTGGCCTTTCCCTTGTGAGTACTGTTTAATTCTTGAACTACTTCCATGGAACTCCAGATCTTGAGAATATGGCAGGAAAACCACTGGACTGGAAAAATTCTGAGGTCCATTTCCAAAGCCAACAATTGAAAACTTCATGACACATGGTCTTGAATGTTTTATTTTGGTATGCACATCCTTCATTTTTCAATTACCCTGAGGGTTCCTTGAAGTCAGAGACCACATTTTACTGAATCCACATTAAATATTCAGTAAACACTTACTAAAACAATGAACGGACACTACTCCACAGCTACCATGTCCAACATATTCCTGAAGGATAGGAACAAAGCCTTGTATACCTCAGGGATATCTGGTTCACTACTGTGGGTGGTTCAACAAAAAATACCTCCTAGCAGATATCCTCTTAACTATAATAGATCCTCCTGAGAAGATTTCTGTTCTATTACACACATTATTTGTGCACAAATTTTCTTCTCTAGCTGCTTAAAGGATCTTTTCCTTTTCATGCCTCTGGTGGTATTCAGTATAACTTTTCTCTAGTTATTGTACCTCCTACACTACATTCATTCATTTGATACGACATCTTTGATCTACTCACACTTAGCCACCCACTTTCATGGCCCATGGGGCCTTTGTGCCTGTTCCACTACTGCTGTTTGATGTCTATTTGGCTATGAATGAAGTTGGAAACAGAGAGCATGTTATCAAAAATTGAACACAGGGGCTTGGGCAGAAAAGCTCCTTTTGTAGAATATAGGTAGGACACAAGATAGTGAGGCAGAGAGAGAGAGAGACGGTGTCAAGAAATAATGAATTTGTCTGAGGCAAGTTAATTAAACATAATAAACATATAAATCTATGTTTTGAAGGAACACAATGTTAAATATTTTGTCAAATTAAGCATATGATTTTAATTTTTTTTTTTTTAGACAGAGTCTCATTCTGTTGCCCAGGCTGGAATGCAGTGGCACGATCTCAGCTCACCATAGCCTCCACCTCCCAGGTTCAAACGATTCTCCTGCCTCAGCCTCTCAAGTAGCTGGGACTACAGGCACGTGCCACTATACCCAGTTAATTTTTGTATTTTTTTTAGTAGAGATGCATTTCACTATATTGGCCAGGCTGGGCTCAAACTCCTGACTTCATGATCCACCTGCCTCAGTCTTCCAAAGTGTTGGGGTTACAGACATGATCCACCATGCCCTGCCATGTGTTTTATTTTTAATTAAGTATATAATACATATATTTCTGTTTTATAGTATATGTGTGTTTTAACAAGTCGATTTGCTTAAATTTTATTTTCTTTACTTGGAAGAGATCATACCATTGCTGGAGCACTATCTATGGCCAGGTATATTTTGAATTTTTTTAAAAGCTACTTATATAAACTACATAAGGCTGAGTGATTTCTCTGTATTATTTGATTTATCTGTATTATTATTCTTTCCATTTCCCTTTTCACACAGAAGCATTTATCCCTTGCCCGTGATGGTTATACCTCTACAAAATGATCTATAAGTAAATTGGTCTACCTGAAGGTGCATTTGCAGCCATTCATCTTAAGGCTTTGAGTTTCAAAAGCTAACTACAAAGTACAGTTGACCCCTGAACAACATGGGTTTGAGCTTCAAGGGTCCACTTCTGCCACCCCTGAGAGCAAGACCAACACTTCTGCCTCATCCTCCTCAGCCTACTCAATGGGAAGACAGCAAGAATGAAGATCTTTCTGATGATTCACTTATACTGAATAAATAATAAATATATTTTCTCTTCCTTATGATTTTCTTAATAAAATGTTCTCTTCTCTAAATTACTTTAATGTGAGAATACAGTACATAACATATATAACATACAAAGTATATGTTAGTTGATTGTATATGTTATCAGTAAGGCTTCTGGTGAATTGTAAGCTATTATCATTTAGGTCTCCGGGAAATTGAAAGTTACACATGGATTTTTTGACTGTGTAGGGGTCAGTGTCCCTAACCCCCGTATTGTTCAAGGGTCAACTGTAGTGGGTGTGAATGTGTGTGTATTTGCTCACTATTATATGACTTTTGCTTCACTTATTTTTTTATCCTCAAATTTTTCTTTTGTACCTTCAATCGCTAATCAAGGTAATATGTATATATGTATAAAGGTAATTGCAGTTCACCGAAAACAAAAATTTGTTCTACAAAAATAGTAAATGTAAGTCAAGTTTTTTTTTCCCTACAAAAGAATTCATTTAAAAAATCCTTCGTTATATTTCAAACACTAAATTTATATCAATTTATTTGATCCATGACTTTTCTGGTAAACATGAAACTTTAAAGTGTACCTCAAAGTATATTTAAGGTAACAACACAATATAAGGATACCTAGGAAGCAAGGAGAGAGAAAAAACATCTGAAGATGTAATATTTGGGGGGCTGAGATTCTACCTGATTTATTTGAGATCCTGGTTATGTCAATCAGTGTTTACATTCTTGCTGAAAACCATAGATCATGCATTTGTTCATTTATTCAGCCATTCTCTTTTAAAAAAATGATTCTCTACTATAATCTAATTAATTTTTAAATTACCTTACAATCTAAGCAAGAGATACTGGCAATGAATACAATTACTTGCATGGAAATAACAGCAAACAAACAAAATGCATACATACATAATAACAGAGAAGAACACATTCCTAAACATTACTAGTCAACAGCAATTTGGTCTCCTGAGCAGTCAGAAGGAGTCCGGGCTTTGTAATCTCCACATGTAATATTTTTAACTGTATTACTGCCTCAAAGCCTCAGTTTCTTCATCATTAAATTTGAAATTATAACATTTTCTTTATTGTTCTATTGTAGGGGTCATTAAACTAACGTTTGCAAATTATTTAACATATGGCCTGGAACAGAGTAGGTTCTCAACTGACATCTCTTTGTTGTGTGATTATTGTTACTATTTTATCATTAACATTATTATTATTTGCCTTGTTTTGAGTAATTTTTCTTCTATTTATTTGATAGATATGAACCAAACTTTTTATACTCAGTCATTAGCCTTCCCAATTCAGTGGTCAGCATTTTCAGTTAGGTAATTCTTCATGCCATAAATGGAGCCATTTATCAAAACTCACCAGATTCCTTGGTCATGTACAAGAGGCCATCCCGGAATATTCTCTATCCATTGAAATGTGCACGCAGGCGGTGACATGGAAGTCAGTACAGCAAAAACTAATGATCTGGTCACATTAACAATTGCTCATTTGGGTGGTAAGTGACCTGAGACGAAGAAAATGCAATTTTGCCTGTCGATAAAGTAAAAAATGGTTGCCCTTACAGTTCCATAGAGATTATAATCAATGATACTTTTTATTGAATCAACAGAACTACATGTAGCCAATTAAATCCTTGCTTTGATGATATAGTGTAAAATGAAAGCCTTGTATTTTTCATGGTTTGTACAAAATTACCTGGTATACAACAGCTTTAGCCTTAGTACCTTTTAAAGGCAAGAGGTCACCTTGTTCATCTGACAGATGAACTTTCTCCTTAACCAAACAATTTTTATCTCTGCATTTAAATATAAAGTATTGAAAAGTTTTCACATCCTTGAAGAAGAAAATGGTTATCCTCTGCCTGTTCCCAAGTTAAGGCTTTTGTTGTTCTTTAAAACAAACAACATTGAGGAACACAGTTTAAATGGAAATTGGCAACATTGAGATGTCATTTCTAACTGATTTTACTATAAACTAATTACTAAGTACTTTAAAACTGTCACACCACTTTATTACCCAGGAAATTATGTTATTAAACATCCATTCAACATTTTCTCTAATATAGTCATTTGGATGTAATCATGCCAAAGTTCAGCTTTCTTTTCAGAAGCATCATTATGGAACGCAAATGTGCAGAACAAAACTTTTCTTTTAAATTCACTTCTCCCAACATTTGAGCTTTGTCTCATAAACACTATATTTTCAAATCAAACCACAATGTTGCTTTTGAAAGACATGTACCCTGGCATCCCCTAAGTATAGTTAATTTGATGTAACTCATGATAGTGATGTTTCCTAAACTTCTAAATCATCAGAAAGCTTTCATAGCATTAAGAAAGGGCATACATAACCAAATTATTCTGCTAGATCTATTTCTCATTCCAAACTTACTGAGAAGTTGAAATAAGAGAGAATGCTGTTTCTTCTATGCCTTTTTCCAACTGTCTAAATTCATTTTTCTTTCAATCATGACTGCATACTTCACTTGTGACAAACACTGTGCTAAAAGGTAGATACACAAAGATGTAAGAATTTCCTTTTGATTTTTCATACTCTTGTCTTTCCACATACAAAGAAGGCAGTTTGTCCTTTGACTAGATATTCCTGAAGGTGGGTTGGGTGTGCTATATGACAGGAACTAGATTAAGCCACAAGGGTAGCTGTAAAAATTCTATTATTAATATCTACTTTGTGGATATTTTGCTCAGCACAATTTTTGTCTGTTTTGAAATAACATAGCCAAATCTTCCTATCAGAAGAAATTTCAGGACACTGATGGTCAGGATCCTATTTAACTGCAGATATAGGAAACAATTCTGGTCTAGGAAGAAATTGAGAACTGAGGTAAGAATAAAAATATTTTATTTTACTTATTTATTATACTTTAAGTTCTGAGGTACCTGTGCAGATCGTGCAGGTTTGTTACATAGGTATACACGTGCCATAGTGGTGGTTTGCTGCATCCATCACCCTGTCATCTACATTAGGTATTTCTTCTAATGCTATTCCTCCCCAATCCCCTGACCCTCTGCTATCCCTCCCCTAGCCCCTCACCCCCCAGGCCCCAGTGTGTGATGTTCCCCTCCCTGTGTCCATGTGTTCTCATTGTTCAACACCCACCTATAAGTGAGAACATGCTTTTTTTGAAATCGAAAATTTTATAAAGAGATTTATAGTTTTAAATAGCTGCAATTATTTCTTTTAAGTTGTAAGCACCAGGAAAAACACATGATAACTTTTTCTTATTACAGATTGGTTGATTCATGTGATTATTTTATTTAAATAAATATAAACTTGGTATCTAATTTAAAATAGAATCTGGATAAAAATCCCTCGTGAAACAGATGCTAACAGGACATTATGCACCCCAAACAAAAGTAAAGATATTTTTTTCCCCTTATAATATCCTGGATAAGAAAGTCAAGCTCTTTGCAAAGCTTAATGCTAACTAAATCTATACATCTCTATAAAAATTTAACTTGCCAAAATTGAGTTAACATATTATAAATAAAAAATACTTTGTATATTTTTTTAAAAATTGAAACTAAAGCTAAAAATCTTCCCAAAGGACTATGCCAGAGCCTAGGAATTTTACTCAATATAAATGAGATTTTCTGCCTACAAAAACACATGTACAAGAAGGCTCACAGCAGTTTTATTAACAGCAATCAAATTCTTAAAAAGAGAGTACTCTACATTTACCCGTGTAACAAATCTGCATGTCCTCTACATGTATTATGAAACTTTAAATTAAAACTAATTTAATTTCAAAAAAAAGAAAATCAAGTCTCATACCTGCAAAATCTCACATCAAAACCAAAAATGCTTTAAGTGGAATAATCTAATATTATGCAAAAATATGAAACCTTTCATGCTCATGTATTCATAAGCTGAACTGCATGCCTTACTGATGTTACTGTATGCATTAATGAATGAAATGGTATTACTAAAAATTTTGCTACTTCTAAAAATAAAAGAGAGCTCATGAACGTAAAAACTGGGTAAATACATCGAGAACAGGTTAAGTGTTTTAGGCAGAGAAAAGGTAAGAAATGAGGGAGAATATGGTGTCTTCAAGGCCCTAAAATCGTTTTTTGCCATAATATTAATTATTAGGGAAAGAATAGTAAGTGAAGAAGCAAGCAGCTGGAGGTTTGGGAAGGATGCAAATAGAGGAGAGTCATTAATAAACATAAAGAAATCTGAACTTCTTACTCAAGAAACCCATGTACACATTTTAAGCAAAGAAGTACTATGATCACATGGAATTGTAGTTTAGAAGAAGGTTATGCCTGCAGTGAGTAAAATGGCTTATGCACAAGGTACCCTTGTGGATATAAGGGTATTTTCATGATTGGCTCTTTCATAATATTCAAGAAGCTACTTAAATTTAACTTCTTAAAGTGCTCTCCTTAATTTCTCTTTCTAAAATATATACCACTCTTAAAGTCAATTTGGTTCTATATCTTTCTTATACTCCTGAGTTTTAAAATTCCTTCATTATATTTTGAGTGTTTATTGTCTGTGATCTTTTCCAAAGATGTAAGATCTGTCAGAGCTGAACCTTTCTTTATCTATCTGTTCATCACTGAATCACCAAGAACAGTGTTAGTGTATAATAGGTGTTCAATACATGTTATGTGAACTAATAAATGAATCCCGAAAGTACTGTATTTTAGGTGTAGTTGAGCTTTTATAGATGGTATATTCATGCTATTCCCCATCTACGGCTTATACAGTATATTCATGCTGACTTTTAATATATAAATATATATATGCAAGTGACTGACATGGGGTGAAAGGGGGTCTCAACTATCTAAAAAACAAGCTCAACATTCATTCATACAATAACCCCTCAATTTCTTTGCTGACAATATCATTTCCAGGAAGGAGGGAAATTTATCAGGATCTTCAGTGCTATTGTGTTCTTATTCTGAACATCAGTTCTTGAAACTGACAAGAACATTGAACAAAAATAACAATTTAATTTTAGAAACTGTGATAGAGGGCAAATGGTATGAAAGCATATCTGTCCCTTAGTATTTTGGATAGCAAGGCTTTCTAAATTCATACAAAGGAGAGATATGATTTTTTTAGTAGGAAGTTCTGAAGGGAAGATAAATTGCATTAGAAAGCTCTCATAACAGCAATTCTGACTATGAGATTAATAATACACTGCAAGTTGTATCAAGGAGGATTTGGGGTATGTGAATAAAGCCCCATGCTTCCTTCATTCATTCAATAAAAATGTAAATGATTGCTTATGACAGATACTATGCTTGGTGCTGTCAACAGAGTACCACTCCTTGTAGAGTTTATGATCTAATAGGGAATATAGAGAAGAATAGAGGTGATAACAATGTCACGAATGATGTATAGGGCAAATCTGATGATTACCTAGTACATGTATATGGAGCATCTAATCTGGACTTGAAAGAAAGATGCCCTTAGGAGGTAAAGTCTATATGGGGGATTAAGGAATGAGTAGGAGTAAGTTAGACAAAGTCCAAAGAAAGATAGTTTTAAGAACATGAAATAATGTAAGTTGATACAAAGAGGGCAAATTTTCAAGTGATTTTTCCAAAGATTTCAGATTTTTTAATAAAAAATATATATAGGTGATGAAATAAACAACATTAAAAGATGTGGTGTAAATACAAGTTTTATAGTAGTATAAAAAATAAAATGAACTTACTGATTTAAAAATCTCTAAGAATGGCCAAAAGGAATTTTTTGTTTGTTGATATAGCAAGAGGCAGAGGAAGATCAAAGAATAGAGAAATTTGCCCACAGAGATAGAGCATCAAATACTGACAAGCAACAGAGAAGACTAAACTTCTGTTTCTATCTCAAAGAAAAAACATATTCAGACTGAAAAGGGTAGAATAATCTGATTTTGGTCAGGGAAAATGAAACGTGTAAAAATACGTTTTGGGAGCCTTCTAGATTGAATAAATGTTATTCAAATCCCCTGGTCCATTCTCTATTCTTGTCAATGCCACTAGGATTCAACAGAGCAAGAGTTCAGCATGTGTGGCTGCTCATTAAAAAATAACCTTCGGCTAGAAAGACACTTCACTTAGCAAAATTAATCAGATTGCCCTTGAGAATGGTCATGTATTTCTGTCTTTTGGTACATTAACTAGAATTCTTGGCAGGGACATAAGGGCCAGAGAGAATTTGATAGGTAGGGATAGAGGGATTTAGGTAACTTGGCTATGGTACTAGTAGACTTTTCCTTGAGAAGATACACACATTGTTTATTTTTTTTTTAATGTGGACTAAAACTTGGCAATTTTACAATATAGCAGAACAAGTAAATCTGTGACATTATTGCCAATTTGGTAGTCAATTTCATGCACTTTTGAGACATTCTAGGTAGGAGTCCAACGTAATAGCTAAGTGTGCAAAATCTGTGAAGTCAGACTGTTTGATTTTGAAATCTCCTCCACTTTATGATGAAACTGAATCACAGAGAAGAGAAATTATTTTCCTTTGGCCTTGCCAATGTTTGACATCAACCTTGATGTTTCTTAGGTTTATATACTACTAAGCTTTTATTTTTTTCCTTCCTTTCCAAACTATATGGTTGGGAAGAAAGTCAAATTGACAGCCCACACTTAAAAAGGGTGGAGTTATACTCCACGTCCTTAAAGGCAGTTAGTTAATCTATATAAGTCATTCAAATTCTCTATTTGTCTGTTTTATCTCATTTATTTATTTATTCAATAATTTATATCAGTATTGTCTCATAGCTATATATTTCATACTTTGGTTTGTAATCCAATACTAAATTGTCCTTGCTGTGGTCATTGGGACTTCTTTTAGTTGGCTACTGTATCACTTTGAGGTGCCCTCATCATTGAGGTAGTTTTTAAAATCACTTTCTCACTTTATAGAAGTACAAGATGCCCCAGACTCATACTGCATATTTCCTCCCAGTTGTATAATCAGCCATTTTTATAAGGATCCCTTGTTCCCTTTAATTGCAAATTGGTATAAGAAACTAAGATTTGTGTGTTAGATGTGTTCATTGTCACTGGGGTGGCATTGCTCCTGGGCCTTCTCAGCTAACAGAGCAAATAGGTATGTGTGTATATACTAACCCATGTACATATACATATTTCTAAATGTTTCTATATGTAACTACCTATATCTATATTAAGATAACCATGAGTTCAATATTGATGTCTTCAATGTCAATCAACTATCACACAGATTATTTTATCCTACCCTTGTCTGTAACCTCCCATTCCAATAGTGAAAATCCTGTATTCAACAATCTAACATCAATTCACTTAATAGTTTAACTACAGTATAGGTAACTAGTGGTTTAAGAATCAGCCTGGCTGGGTGTGGTGGCTCACACCTGTAACCCCAACACTTTGGGAGGCTGAGGCAGGCAGATTACCTGCAGTCAGGAATTCAAGACCAACCTGACCAACATGGTGAAACCCTGTCTCTACTAAAAATACAAAATTAGCTAGGTGTGGTACAGCATGCCTGTAATCCCAGATATTCAGGAGGCTGAGACAAGAGAGTTGCTTGAACCTGGGAGGCGGAGATTGCATTGAGCCAAGATTGCACCACTGCACTCCAGCCTGGGCAACAAGAGTGAAACTCCTCAAAAAAAAACAATAACAAAAACAAAAAAGAATCATTAGCGTATGCCCCTTGAGAAACAAATTTATCAACTAGAAGACAGTGATTACATACAGTTCATGTATATTTTTCAAACTGGATTTTTTTCCACTTGGCAATATGCATTTAGGATTAATCAATGCCTTTTTGTACAATAGCTCATTTCTGTTTATAGCTAGATAATATTTTTTTCTACATTTTATTGTATGTACATACTACAATTTGTTTGTTCATTCACAATCTAAGAGCAAAATCATTCAGTCTTTCGCCATTAAACATGATGTAAATTGCAAGATTTTTATAGAAACTTTTTTTATTTGGAAGATATTTTCTTGTTGTGTTATTTGCAGTTAGCTGAAACTTCCCATTAGAAACGAATATTAGATTTGCTTAGATGTTTTTTCTACATCTATTAAGACAATCAAATGGTTGTTCTTTTTTGATCTGTTAATATGGTGAATTATACTGACTGATCTTAATATATCATACCAATCTTGCATTTTTGAGGTAAACAAACCTTGGTTATGATGTATTGTTTGCACATATTATTGGATTAAATTTGCTAAGTACTTTTTTAAAATGTTAGTATATATAGTCAAGAAGGATATCACTCTGTAGTTGTCTTTTCTTGTAACGTTTTTTTCCAAATTCAGTTATCAGAATAACACTGGCTTCATAGATTGAGTTATGCAATATTTATTTTCTCTTAATTTCCTGGATGAGTTTATATAAAATTGGTAGTATTTTCTAGATTTTTAATAGAAATTACCAGTGAAGTCATATGAAACTAGCTTTTAATGAAAAAGAAAGATTTTAAACTACAAATAGAAATTGTACAATAGACATAAGATTCTTTAGGTTATCTATTATACCAAGAGTGTCTATGATATTTTGTGACTTGTGATACTTTCATTTCACCTAAGTTGTCAAACTTGTTGTCCCAAGGTTTTTCTCACATTTTTCTATTATATCTTTAATATATATGTATATTTACTAATACGATAATGAGAGTGGTTAACTATTACCATTCTCATTATTGTATTAGTAAATTGTGTAATTCTCCCTTTATCTCTGTTCCATCTGAGTAATAGTTATCAATGTAATTGGTCTTCTAAAAGAGCCAGCTTTAGTTTATATTTAACATTGGGTTTAGTCTGTGCTTCCATTTTCTTGTTTTCTTAAGGTAGAAGTGTGAACATTACTCTGAGGCCTTTCTTGTTTTCTAATATTTATAACTTTTCCTCCAAGTGCAATTTTAGAAGCATCCTATAATTTGTGAATTCAGAGTTTATATTTTGTTCCATTCCAAATACCTTCTACTTTTATTTCTCGTTTGGTTCATGTGTTATTTAGATATATGTTAATTAATTTCCATGTATTTAGGCAGTGTCAAGATATCTTTCTCATATTTATTTATAATTTAATTTCTGTGTAGACATAGAATATATTTCCTCTAAATCGAATTTTTTAAGTTTATTGAGACTTGTTTTATGTCTCACCATATTGTCTGTCTTGGTATATATACATGTGCTCTTGGAAATAACTGGCATGCTGGTCTTGTTGGTCAATACTGTTGGTGTCTTATATGTTCGTAGTGATTTTCTGTCAATTTATTCTCTAAATTGTTAAAAAATACAATAGAAATCTCTGACTACAATTGTGTCTATACCTATTTCTCCTGACATTCCTATCAGTTTTTGCTTCATGTGTTTTAAAACTCTGTTAAGTGTATATATATATGTTGAATTTTACATCCTTAGGATGAATTTTTACTTATTCATTTATTAAGAAATAACCTTTTCATTATAAGAAATATTTATCTGATATTAATATGGACAATACAACTTTCTTTTTATTTCAATTAGTATTTTTTATCAATTTAATTTTTAAAGAAAATGAACAGGTTTATTTTAGTATAATTTTAGGTTTGAAATCCAGAAGAAAATAGAGACAACTTTCTTCCACTTCCTCCTTTTTTTCACAGTTTCTTCTATCATAATTATCTTGCATTATTTATGACAATTAGTGAATCAATATCAATACCTGATTATTGACTAAAGTCCACAATTTGCATTAGGGTTTACTGTTTTTATTGTGCCATTCTGAGGATTTTGACAAATGTATTATGTCTTATATCCCCCCTAATACTACCGTGAAAAATAGTTAACTACCCTAAAAATCCCCTGTGCTGTATCTGTTTCTTCCTCTATATCTTTTTACTTTTAACCAACTTATGTTTGGATTTACTGTGTTTTTATAGTAGGAAACATATAGTGGAGTCCTTTTTCCTTTGTATCTAGTTGGCAATCTACACCTTATAATTGGTAAATTTAAATCATTTATACCTAATGTGGTGATAAATATGTTTGGGGTAAGTGCCAACTTGCTATTTATTTTCTTTTTGCTATATCTGTTACTTCTCTCCTTTCTTTCACCCCTTTCTTCTTTTTTTTTTTGTTTAATATAGTTTTTGAGCCAATGCTGTTTCCTTTGTTGTGTTATCAACTATAATTCTTTGCTGCATTATTTTAGTGATTGCTCTAGGGGTTGCACTTTTCATCTTTAAGTCATCAGTGTTTACCTTAAGATAATATAATAGCACTTCAGATGTAGTATAAGAACCTTAAAATAGTAAATTTTCAATTCTCTCTCCTGGCCTTTTTCCTATTTTTATCATACAAGTTACTTCTATGTATGTTGTACTTCTAACAACACTGTATACATAAATATTTATTTAAATAGTCATTTATCATTTAAAGAGACCTAAGTAATAAAGAATATTTTATTTGTACCAATGTAATTGCTATTTCTAGGATTCTTTATTCCCTTGTATTGAGTAAGACTTTTATCTGGCATCATTTTTCCTCTGCTTGGAGGGCTTCTGTTAATATTTCTTGTCAGGAAGGTCTGCAGTTAATAAATTATCTCAGGTTTTGTATCCCTAAAAAAGTCCTTATTTCTACTTTATTCCAGAAAGATACTTTTTCTAGGGTTTAGAATTATGGATTGGACTTTTAGTCTTTCTAGTACTTTCAAGATGTTGATTTGTTGCCGCCTGGCTTTTATAGTTTCAAAGAAGTATGCTGCCATCATAATCTTTGTATATTAGTATGTAATGTGTCTTTTATATCTGTCTGATTTACATATTTTCTTTTTACCTTGACTCCAGGAAATTTATTTATAATGTGTATTCATGTGGTCTTCTCTGTGTGTGTGTGTGTGTGTGTGTGTGCCTGTATACATGTGCACATGGGTGTGGGTGTGTGTGGGCTTAAGGTTCATTCATTTCTTGTATCAGTAAGTTTATAATTTTTATCAATATTGAAAATATTTAGACCATTACTTTTCCTGAACCTGCTTTAACTTCTTTATCTTAGATTTCCAATTTTCCATCTAGTAAACCAACATCTCACTTTTTTTCAGTGTTCTTTTTTTCTTTCTGGTTCATCTTAGCTTCTTTCCATTTTTATGCCTTCAAGTTCCCTAATTATTTCCTCTGTGGTATATGATCTGCTATTAATTCCATCCAGTGTAATTTTTCTAAAACATTGTAGTTTTCCTTTTTTAAGAGTTAAATGTAGATCTTTTAAATTATTATCAACATCTCTAGCCGATATGCTCACTCTTTAGCTCAGTAAATAAATAAATGTAATAGAATAATAACTGTTCTTGGGGAAGGGATCTAAATAAGCACTTCTCAAAAGAAGAATACTAATCCTAAAGGGTACATGATAAAAAGTGTTCAAAATCACTAATCATTA
This sequence comes from Plecturocebus donacophilus, assembly GCA_004027715.1. Lineage (NCBI taxonomy): Eukaryota > Metazoa > Chordata > Mammalia > Primates > Pitheciidae > Plecturocebus > Plecturocebus donacophilus. The sequence continues at coordinate 93,251 of PVKP010001427.1, read as the reverse complement.
GAGAAAGGCAAATAAAACTAACCCTATTTCAAATGACTTTTATGAAAAAGTCAGGCAATAGCAAATGCTGGCAAAGACGCAGAGAAAGAGGAACCTTTGTACAGTAGTGGTGAGTGTGTAAATTTTTAATAGTACAACTGCTATGGAATACAGCATAGAGACTCCTTATAAAACTAACAATTAGAACTCTTACATGATCCAGCAATTCCATTGCTGAGCATATATCCAAAAGAAGAAAAATCAGTATACCAAAGAGATATCTGCAACCCCGTGTTTATGGCAGCACTTTTCTCAATAGCTAAAATACGAAATGAACCTAAGTGTCCATCAGTTAATAAATGGATTAAGAAATTTTGTGCCTATGCATAATGTGATATTATTCCACCATAAAAAGAGTAAAATCTTGTGATTTGCAGTGACATGGATAGAACTGAAGGTCACTATATTAAATGAAATAAGCCAGGCAAAAAAAGACAAATACTGCATGTTTTCATTCCTATGTGGGAGCTAAAATCATGGATCTTATGGACGTAGGGAATGGATCAGTAGTTAGCAGAGTCTGGGAAATGTACCCAAGAGAAGTTGGCTAATGAGTATGAAACATAGATAGAAGAAATAAGACCTAGTGCTCAATAATACAGCCGAGTGACTGGCTATAGTTAACAAAAGTATGTTGTATAGTTCAAAATAGTGGGAAGAAAAGAGTTGGAATGTTTCCAACAAGAACTAAAAATTAATGTTTGAGATGATAGATACCCCATTTGCTTTTATTTGATCATTACAATGTTGTATGCATGTATCATTATATCACAAGTATCCCCCAAATATATAACTATTATCTAACAATAAATAACTATTGTAATTTTGTTATCTACTAATTTCATCATCCATATTATCAATAGATCAGTTAAAATTGATTCATCCTTCTCTCATGACAGCTGTTATATTTTTTCACTTTTTTGCATGCTTAGTAATCTTTTTATTGGACGTGAGTGAAACTATGAATTTTATATTGTGTTAAAATAATCCTGAAATTACTTAGATATTCTTGAGCTTTATTCTGCAACATAGGGTACCTGGAATCAGGTTGAGTTTTTAGGTCTTGCTTTTAATCTTTTTTACGTGAGACTCAAGCAGTGTTTAGGCTAGGGCAGAGGTCCCAGGCTGCAGACCTACACCAGTCAGTGGCCTGTTAGGAACCGGGTTGCGCACTAGGAGGCTAGCAATGGGTGAATGAACATTACCACCTGAGCTCCACCTTCTGTCAGATCAGTGGCGGCTTGGATACACATGGGAGCAGGAACCCTATTGTGAACTGTGCATGTGAGGCATCTAGGTTGTGTGCTCCTTAGGAGAATCTAATTAATGCCTGATGCTCTGAGGTGGAACAGTTTTGTCCTGAAACCATCCCCTCCCCAACCCCTGCTCCATGGAAGAATTGTCTTCTGTGAAATCAGTCCCTGATGCCACGAAGACTGGGGACTGCTGGATTAGAGGATATTATTTTCCACTACTGAGGCAAACTCTTGTTGAAATACACGCCTGAGTCCTTGTAAATTACAGGGTTCTACACACTTCACCTAGTAGAAACAACTATTCCTGGCCCAGCTGTGAATGGTTTCTTCACAAGCAGGTACTGATGAGTACTCAATTGAAGACATCAGGGTGATCCTCTGCAAATCTGGAGCTCTCTCTTTTTGCAGCTTTCTCCACTTTGGTGCTCTGCTTGGAGAACTCTAGCCAATTTGACCTTTATGGTTTCTTAGCTCTTCTCAACTGGAGGAGACCACTGGGTTCTGCCCGAGTTACCGCTCCCTGTGCCATGACCTAGAAACTTACTCTCCAGGAACTAAGCTGGATAATTTAAAAACCGTATTTGTTTCCCTCCTCATCTCTTAAGGACTAGTGCTTTTCATTGCCTGATGCCTGATATTTTACATTTCTTGTTTTACATATTTTATTTGGATTTTTAGTTGTTTTGAGTGGAAAAGTATATCAGGACTCTATTGCTTCATCTTAGCTGGAAAAACAAGTAATAAATATGATTTATTTTCTTACCACATATTGAAATGATTCATCTGAAAATCTACATAATTATGCAAACCAATGTTTTCCTGATGGCCAGAGCATGATTTCACAAAATCATGTGTAGTTAAAATATCTCTTCATATTGCAAGCTAGATCTTTTGATTTTTATGTAATCAAGCATTAAGTATTAATTGATAGGGTTTCAGATTATATATATATATTAAATATTTAAAATTAATAGAAAGGATATTAAAATACCCTTCTCTTTTCAATCATATATAAATGTGAAGCCAAGTTTTCTTTAAAAGGTTTCACTTACAAGAGTGCATAGTAAGAGACAGAATATAGAAATAGATATGCCAATACAACTGTTTTTTATTGTGTGATATTAAATCAGTCATCAAAAGTATAAAACGCTATCATTCTTCTTGCTACTTTTTTTTGTTTTGGAAAATAGCATTAATTTTCCTAAAAGCATGTTATTTAGTTTAACATGTAAAAAAGTAGTATTATTTTAAATAAATCAACAAATCTGCATTTTAGAATGTCTTAGTTTCGGTCTTTTTTTTATGGTGAATATCAATTGTTATATCCTACATAAACCAAAACTCTTTGAAATTCTCAGTAGTTTTTAAGTGTAAAGGGTCCTAAGAGCTTACAATTTGAGACTAGCTATATTAGAAACATGTGAGTCTCTTATGGATGTCTTTCCCTAAGGTTGTTAAAAGAGAAGCTGCAACTTCTCTTTTGTTGTCCTATATCCTCCTAAGAGCCTGTTAGAATAACATTTGTGTATGGGTCAGAATGGGGTAGGGAATTCCATCATAGATATTCATTCAATTACCTGTAAAACTATACAATTAAGAAAAGCAAAATTCAGTAATTTTATACATAAATATAGGTTTAGCCAAGATACCTGTTATCTTTGTTTTATGGTATAGTTTGAGTGAGAACATAATTACTACCTGAACTATGACTGTAACAGCATTATTTTGTGTTCCTGTTTTCTAAGAATGAGAAAAAAAAAAACAATATTCAGAAGATGAAAAAATTCCATTCAGACTCACTTCTACTTTAGCTTTCTTCCCTATAACAATGTTAGAGTGTCACAAACAGTAATGCCTTCAGAAACCAAATTTATTAATTCAGGAACTATTTATTCGGCATCATTTATTGTGGTAAGAATGCCAAAGCAGAGTCCCTGCATTCAAGGAAGCTACAATCTCATAGACTTTTAAAAAGTGATGTAAAGTTAATATAAAGTAGTATAATAAATGGAATTGTGGTATAGGAAAGCAAAAAATTTTAAATTTAGATTAACCATTAAAAATATGCTAAGAATAAATCTTGATTTGATCACAGACTTTAGGAATGAATATTATAATAAGAAATTCTGGCTCTTCGTGACTTTAAAGAATTATAGAAAATAAGAGTGTAGAAAATTGGTCTACTGGGAGTTGACCGCTTTTCATTTTTTAAAAAGGTAAATTCTAGTGAACATTTTCCTCTTTCTAATTTAAATATTGTTCTGTGCTTCTAATATTACTTCTTAAAATAATTTACAAGTCAACAATGATATTGAAACCAAATCTGAAATATTTAAGAAAAAGAATAAAGATATTTAGAAAACAAAATGTTATATTCACTTTACACTATAGCCCAGTTCTGAGTATTTATTCTTATGTGGGTTAACTAATCAGGAAGAAAAGCAAATGTACCTGTCAGCAAAGACAGGAGGATGAGCTCTGAATTGTATTGTTTTGTCAGTTTCTCTGGATTTAAAATAGAAAGGATGCTATTGTACTCTTAGGGCTATCTTTAGCTTACTCAAATGATTTATTTCTTTCCCTGTTAGGAAATAGCATACATTAGGTAATTCCCATGGGAAGCTTGAATATATGAGAGCATGTTTATTTAATTTTATTTTTCATCTCTTCATCTTGAACATTAAGAATCTGTTCCAAAGGAATAGAGACAGACAGACAGATAGACAGATTAGGTTCTGAGGTTCTGTGGGAGAAGTCAGTGTACCATGACTACTGTCTTGATAGTAGCCATAGTTTCCCTAGACCACATTAATAAAAACTGTGTTATTTAAGCATTATCATGTGCCAGGCACCATGCTAAACACTTTCTGTGTTTCCTCTCATTATTTCGCATGAAGTGGACTGATTGATCACATTGGACTTCAAAATCAACAAAACAAAACTGGCTCATTCCTTTTTTAAAAAATGCATGCAAATAAATATTTTTATTTTCTCTAAAACAAAATCTGTTCCATCTCAGCCTCTAGGCTAATCAATCTGTGAGTGACATTCATCTTTTAAGTTATTTGTATATTTTAATGGCATAAGCAATTTTTAATTACCCAAACATTTTTGATATCATAAAGATGTTACTGATTTCATTTGCTTTGGACGTATTTGTGATTTTAATGATAATATAGCTTGGATAGTGAAGATTTCAATCTCTAATTATCTAATATCATTTGGGAAACTAGTATCATTCCTTAATATTGATAATAGTTTGAACATTTTCACTGTTCTACACTTCATACACATAACCAGGTTTCTGTTCTTCAGTAGCCTTATTCTAAAATGATAGCATATGTACACAATCTGATCAAACACACCCCATACACTTACTGCTCTTATTCCACTATGATAGTCTACAATTATTTCTAATTTTTAAATATTATAAAGCTATAGGTCCTGCAAGTTAACTACATAACCCCTGAAATTTATTTTATATAAGAAGGCTGTTTTTGCTTCGCATAAAAACTGATTCAGTAGTATGAAATAAAGAAAATGTTCTAGGCCTGTGTTAGACACAAAGAAGTTAAATAACCAGAATGTATATGGCCTGGTGGATTGAAAATTTTTGTCATAGATTCTAACATTTTAAAACAGGAAAGATCTTTAGTGTATGCATTCTAATACTTGTGCTTCAAAAATGAGGTAACTAAGATTCAGAAAATTTAAGTGACTTGTTCAGTAACATAGAGTTAGTCTTTGGTAGATTTAACACTAGACTAATACATAGTTAGTCTTTGGTAAGGTTAATACCTAATTTTTGGTAAGGTTAATACCTGATTTCTGTGTAATTTTGCCACCTAGAAAACAAATTGGCCAATTCATGTAAAGAAATAATTTTACTTTAATTAAAAAAATTTGGCAGCATGTGGAGGAGTTTTCTTAAACCAAACTGTTAATAAGGCAATTGGGGTGTATCCAAGTAGATGTATGATTTGTATTTATTTGGGTATATACCCAATAATGGGATTACTGGGTCAAATGGTATTTCTGGTTCTAGATCTTTGAGGAATTGCCACACTGTCTTCCATAATGGTTGGACTAATTTCTGTTCCCACCAACAGTGTAAAAGTATTCCTATTTCCCCACAACCTCACCAGTATCTGTTGTTTCTTGACTTTTTAATAATCACCATTGTGACTGATATGACATGGTATCTCATTGTAGTTTTTATAAATGCACATGCATGTTTATTGAAGCACTATTCACAATAGCAAAGACATGGAATCAACCCAGATGCCCATCAATGATAGACTGGAGATATATATATATATATATATATATATATATATATATATATATGCTACATATACACCATGGAATACTATGCAGCCATAAAAAGAAATGAGATCATGTCCTCTGCAGGGACATAGATTCAGCTGATAGCCATTATCCCCAGCACACTGACACAGGAACAGAAAACCAAACACCCCATGTTTTTACTTATAATTGGGAGCTGAACAATAAGAACACAGGGACACAAGAAGGGGAACAACATTCACTGGGGCCTGTTGGAGGGTGAGTTGGGGGGAAGGAGAGCATCAAGAAAAATAATAGCTAATGCATGCTGGGCTTTATACCTGGGTGATGGGTTGATAGATGCAGCAAACCACCACGGCACACATTTACCTATGTAAAAATCCTGCACATTCTGCACATGTACCCAGGAAATTTAAATAAAAATAATTTTTTTAGAAAAAGTTGATATATGATTAAGATAGACTATGGCTGATAGAAGTTGTTCAAATGGAAGAGATTGACATTGTTAAAGCCAAATGAGAAAGTCACATTGTTAATTTAGTATGTTGAAATCAGATGTTTTTTTCTTAACCTCACTGAGAAGTAAATCTAATCAAACATGTTTGATTAAATTAGTAAGAAAAAAATGACAGTTACTGCTAGGATGTACTAATGCAGGAATCTTCAACTTTGTAGGGACTGCATATGCTAAAAGGATCTGATGCCATTTAATTTACAGCAAGGTATCTAGTACCATCTGACAAATGTAGGAAGTGTTCATCAAATTGTGTTAACTAATTTATCGACCAAATACTATCTACAAAAGAAAGGCATAGAAAGTGCGACTGCAGATTCTATCTAATTGGTATAACACAATGAATTATCAGCACCTAGAGATAAGCATGTCTCACTCAATCAATCACCTGATTTTTTTTCAAGAGGGGATAAAAATAGGGAAATGAATAAGAATCAAGTGCATAAAAACTGGTTCAGTTTTTATGGGAGATAGTGCTTACAATCGCTGAATGAAAGGCACTCTTCACATGGTTTTAAGGGTTCGCAATAAATCATGAGTTCTCTACTGTAGATTAGTGTTGGGGGAAAGAAGAGAACCTTCTTTCCCCTCCTTATGACTTGGGAGTAAAGTAGTCACTCCAACAGATGAAGTGAAGGAATTGCTTAAAACACACACACGCATGCGTACACACACACACACACACAGCCAAATACCAACAATCAATAGTTGGTAATGCCTTCAAGAAGGGCAAGTCTCTCATCTGATCTTCTTATGTTAAATAACATTTACACACTGAAAATTCTCAAATGGTCATCTTTGATCCAGAGCTCTTCGGTGGACAGTAAACCTAACTGTAGATTTTGTCTCTGAAATTAGATTTCTAACACTGCAAGCTTAACATCTCCAAAACTGAACTTATTTCCCTACACTTCTACACACCTCTCACAGTCTTTCCCATCACAGAAAATATCAACTCCTCTCTTTTAGTTTCTCCAATAAACATTATCAGAGTCATCCTTGACTATTCTCTTTGTCTTATATTATGTATCTAGTCCATCAAAAACATTCTAGCAATTTTTCCTGAAAAATTCAAGCAATTTTTCCTGAAAAATTCAATCAGATTCACTTACTTCCTCCGATCTTTCAACACAGCTTTCAAGGTCTAAGCTTTCATCAGCTCTTCCCAATATTTTTATGACAGGCTCCTACTTCTATGTCCTGTCTATATCCTTATACATATATTTTTAGCAGCTAAAAGAAACTATTTAAAAAGAAAACACGAGTGTGCCAGATCTCTCTTGAAAACTTTGCAAAGCCTTCCTATCTAACTAAGTAAAATCCAAAGTTCTTCCTATGGCTAAATGCCTTGATTAATCTCGCAGCCTCTCCCTGGCCCAGAACTTCCCCACCTCATACATCTTTGAATCTCTTTTCTCCTACTCTTTCTTTGCCTTGCTGTTCCCTATTTGTCACTATGTGTACATGTCACACCTGCTTCTGTCTCAGTTCCTTTGTACTTGCTTGTTCTTATGCCTGGACCAACTATTTCTTTATTTTCCTCCAGTCTCCACTTACTAGTCTGTTTGGTACTGGGGCATGGTTGATCCATATAAAAATTGCAACATTTTGCTGGAAAACTCTATCCCTCTCATTCTATTTTATTTTTTTTTTTACAGACATTATCACTACATGACATAACATTTTCAAAGATTTTTATTCATTGTTTTGTTCTTATTCATTAGAATGTGGCTCCATGAAGACAGAGTTGTTTATGTTATCCACTTCTACGTCTAATATTGGACACTCAGATAAGCTTTAATTTTTGATAAAAATAAGTAATTTAAATACAAAAATATCCCAAATATTGTCAGCTTCTACCAATAACTTGTTTATGTTTATCTGAAATTCACATTTGGTTGGCCATCTGTATTTGTATTTGCTGAATCTGACATCCCCATTTATATTTCCAGTTCTGAAAACAAGAAGCAGCATGGCTTAAGCATTCAGTAAATATTTTCCGAATTAATCATTCTTATGAATTATATGGCCAGAACACCATTAAAGTGTTCTTAAATGAACACTTATCCCTAGGGACTTAGAGAAGTATAAAAATGAGGAGACTGAAGCCTGCTTCTATCCTAGAAAAGTTTAAAGACCCAAGATTGGTTGAGGTAACAAGAATCTACATGATAAAGAAAGAAGGACTAGCGATCAGATCAGGTACACTTCCTGTATGGTAGGGTAAGCAAAAATTCTCAGGGAAAGCTGGATGGGCTCAAATCATCTTCAAGTTACTTTGGCAAAGTGAGTTGTCTGCTGTGGTAAAAGAACCATAGCAATAAAAATCATGGGTCTCCTCTTGCACTAAGAAAGGGATAGGATAAAGAAGACATAGCAAAGCATTTACCAGAGAACGTATCATTCAAGACAGAAACCTTGGAAGTCTCAGGTTCTCCATGAGAGAACCAGTATTTGAAGTTTGGCTCTGACAGTAGACAGTTATAACAGATAACAACAATATAACTCATTTAGACATTTTTTTTTCTCTAACTTTTTTTAACCCCACGTAGAACCTAGAGAACAGGAAGAAAAACAAAGAGGAAGTCAGGGAAGACTTAATGAAGAACTCACACCCTAATTTCTATATTATAAGTTCCTGAGCTACAAGTCAAAGTAAACCTACAAGAAGAGAAAACACTTCAAATTGCATGTAAAACTAAAATTTTAAGTAGAATTGAACTACATACATGTAAAATCAAATCACAGGTTTCAAAAAAAGAGATCATGATTAGATAATGTTATTATTAAATGATGCTATTATAACTGAGTGGCTAGAAACATGAAAATTTGTCAAAGATTTATTACAGGAAAAAATAAGTGATAATATGATTGTAGTAAAGTATAAAGCCATTTTCTGTATTCTTTTGAGTTTAATATATTTGGTATTAGTTAATAACTTTGGGAGCAATATGAAGGGGCAAGAGGAACATGAAAGTGAAGGTAATAAAGAATGAAAGAAAAATAAATGGAAAGGAACTTAAGATTAACATATCCATACAAAGAAATTAAACTGTAATTCAAATATAATATATTACATCCAACCAGAATGTAACTTACAAAACCTCACATTAGCATTTAGAGGTTCTGAATAGTTATAATTCAGATTAACTGTCTTCGAAGAACAGTTATATGGACAAAAAAATGTAATTATACTTTACGAAAACAATAGATGAGATATCATAAAGATATACATAGTTAATTATTAGATGACTTATACATACATGAGTAGTTTTGAAGAGGAAAATATAAATTTGGCATTGGTAGATAAAGAATATTACAAGCAAGTGAGATTTAACATATATAATTAGTAATAAAAATGACTTTTTAATAGGTGGCATAGAGAAGAATACCATCTCAAAGTATACAAAAGAGTAAGTAAAATGATAAGGGAGATGTTACTAAAGGACTACACCACTTTTTCTGCATCCAGCACACCAATAAATTATTCTGAAAAGTTATCCCATAAAAAAAAAAAAAAAAAAAAAAAAAAAAAAAAAAAAAAAAAAAAAAAAAAAAAAAAAAAAAAAAAAAAAAAAAAAAAAA
>PVKP010001427.1:0-83452 GCA_004027715.1 Plecturocebus donacophilus | reverse complement strand
AATTGAACTACCAGGAAATAAGAATTTGAGAGATTAACAGTAGTCTGAAATACTGGGGACATGAGTCTGCACATAATTGTACAGCTGGATCCGATCACCACACAAAGATCCCTAAGGGACTACAGCCGCAGTGGAAATGAAAAAAAAGTTAACCAATAAAGTGAAACTGTAGGGCAAACTATCTGTACTTCAATTCCAGTAAAGGAAAATAACAAACAATAATAATATAATTTCCTCTTGAAAACCATATATATTTAACCATAGATCTGTACTTATGTAGATCTCATAAATTAATATATGCAACTATGCAGAAGGAAAATTTTCAAGATTAACTAATGATTAAACTGCCATTAAATGAGCTCATCTACCATGCTCCATAACTGCACATATCCCTAGGAAATTACATAATTTAATCCTCATGGAAACCCTACAGAGGCTATAAGGTTCTGAGTGTCTTGCCTAAGATAAGACAAATTTGAAACTCAGAAAGTTCTGTTCTACACCTGTGCTCCTCCACCTGTGCTAAGGAAAATCATCTGCACATTTTTCTCATCTCACTGTCACAACACAAGAGATTACCTTGATTCTAACACCTTTTGTATAAAATATTTTTTAAAAATCTGTAATTGGAAAAAAAAACAGAAATTAAGAGGCAAAGAGACAGAATTAAAAATAGCATATAGAAAAGAGAGACAAGAAAAAGGACAAAGCATATACAGAACTTTGATATCTGAAAAGGTGACACTGTGATTCGAGGAGAAATTCTGGTTTATTAAATAAATAATACTGATGCGAGCCTGTAATCCAGCTACTCGGGAGGCTGAGGCATGAGAGTCGCTTGAATCAATGAGGCGGAAGGTGCAGTGAGCCAAGATTGCTCCACTGTTCTCCAGCCTGGAGACAGAGCAAGACTCGGTATCAAAATAATAATAATAATAAATAACACTGGAAATTTTTTATACGGAAAACAATTAAATATTTTTTGACTTGTCACAATTCAGAAAAATTAATTCCAGGTTTACTTTTTCTGAAATTAATCTATATATATAAAGAACCAAAAATTTAGAATATAAAACAGAGAAACATGCATATGCCCTTAGTGAGTCAAGAATGCCTTTAAAAAAATCAAAACATTGACCAGGAGTGGTGGCTCAAGCCTGTAATCCCAGCACTTTGGGAGGCTGAGGTGGGTGGAACACAAGGTCAAGGATTTGAGAGCAGTCTGGCCAATATGCTGAATCCCCAGCTCTACTAAAAATACAAATATTAGCTGGGTGTGGTGGCATACACCTGTAGTCCCAGCTACTCAGGCAGCTGAGGCAGAAGAATCCCTTGAATCCAGAAGGCAGAGGTTGCAGTTGGCCGAGATCACTCCACTGCACTCCAGCCTAGGTGACAGAGTAAGACCCCGCCTAAATAAATAAATAAATAAAATCACAAATCAAAGCAAAGATCAAAAGAGGAAAAATATTTATATGTTCAACCACATTAAGAAATATTAAGCCTATTCAAAGGATGCTTTAAAAAGTGAAAATCAGCCCTTAAAACAGAAAAAGTATTTGCAATAATAACTGGCATTATGTAATTCGAATTTATAAAATCTTGATTACTTAAGAAAAAGAATAAAACAGAATGAGTATTGCACAAAAGAGGAAATATAAACGGCCAAATAACATTTTTTAAATCTGATCAATTCTATTAGTTATCAGGAAATAAAAAAGTAAAACTACCATGAGATATTTCACAGCCCCTAAACTGGCAAAAATGTAAAAGTCTGACAATACAAATATTGCAAGCATATGGAGAAAAGGAATCACATCGTTTAGAGGTAGAAGTGTCACTGGCAGAAAACAGTTTGGAAAACTATTTTACACTTGCCAATAAATAAATGTGCTATAGCTACAGGCAACTATACAGATAAATTTCAAAAACATAATTTTGAATGAAACAAAGCAAGTCACTGAAGAAGGCATAGAAAAGTAACATACAGAGTTCAAACATAAAAAAGCATTATATATCTTTGGTGGTATATATGTATATCATAAAACCATAATTAAATCAAGGGAATGATGAACATAAATCTTAGAAAAATGCTTACTCTAACCAGAAGGTTGTGGCTGGGTGCAATAGCTCATGCCGGTAATCCTAACACTTTGGGAGGCTGAGGTGGGCCACTCACCTGAGGTCAGGTGTTTGAGACCGTCTGGCCAACATGGTGAAACACTGTCTCTACTAAAAATACAAAAATTAGCTTGACATGGTGGTGGGTGCCACAGTCCCAGCTACTCGGGAGGCTGAGGCAGGAGATTTGCTTGAACCTGGGAGGCAGAGGTTGCAGTGAGCCAAGATCACACCACTGCGCTCGAGCCTGGGCAACAGAGTAACAGTCTACCATTCATAAATTAAAAAAATAAAATAAAATAAACAGAAGGTTGAGATACAACTACTAGCAGATAGATAGCACACACAGGATTTTCAACAGTACTCAATATATTTTTAACTGGGTGGTGAGTGGGTTACTTAGATGGTCAATGAAGAATCTTATCAGGCAATAAAGAGCTCTGCAAAATTCTGATTGGTAAAGGAAATGAGTAAGAAAGACCATCACTGGAAGTGGTGCAGAATTACATCTACCAGAATTAAATTATGAAAATAGGAACAGTTAACAACAAAAAAGTGTATAAAGATATCATTGCCCAAGGGACATAGAGAAATACTTGTTGAAGAGGATAGTTTGGTGTCTCCATTCACAGAGGATGTAAGAAAAGCTCATCAAATCTACATGTGATTCAAATTGACTCTATACGAACTATATAACCTAGGACCTGTGATCAGTTTTAGCTCTAAAAACAACCCTAATGATGTCCAAAATTATTTTTCAAATCTCAGCCTTCCTGAGATGATTAATCTGCCTCATCAGAGTTGAATAAATAATCAAATATAATGATGATGTTAATCCAATCTATAGCATTCATGGTTTTATTATAACTTTAGAAAAACTGTTTGGCTATTAAACTATATCATTAACGTAAAAGAATATGACATCATAACTAATCTGAAAATTAGCCTTGAAATTTACATTTGAAATTTATAACTGATTTAAGACTTGTGACTTCAAGATTCAAACATAAGGGGATTTAAACTTTAGAATACGTAAAAGAACTTGACTCACTGAAAGGTTAATATGATAACAAGAATTATTTAAGTAATTAAGAAGATTTTGCCAGATAGTACTGTAAGACTGACCTATCACATATCTGAAGGCTTTTTATGAAAAATTAAATATATAATCAGTTTCAAATATTTATGTAGAGTTAACTTCTAAATCTGAACATATTTCATAGATTTTAACCTATTCAACTTTATTTTAATGCGATTGCTCATATTTCTGACAAAATTATTTATAGCAATGTTAACATGAACTTAATTGTTTAAAGTCCATATTTCTAAATTGTAATTTTGATACCTTTAATACTAAGTGAAAATTGAGGTAACTGTTAAGTATTCTTGGTCACAAAATTATATCTTGGGTCTTAAAGACAAAAATTTTTGGAAAACCTTAAGAAACTGAGAAAAAGAAAGGCAAGTCAAAGAAGAAAGAAACCACTTGAAATGGATCATGGCATGATTTGAAAGATAATTCCAAAATAACAACATCTATTCAACATATGCTTTTCAGGCAAACACCCTTAGAGTCATTAGATTTGGCTCAGCCATTTGTAACTTTGTGACTATGGACACAACTCTTACTTAATGTCACTTATCATACAAAAAGTTAATAAAACTCAAACATTTGGTTAATACAGGGGAAAATAAGGCCATGGAGTAATCAATTCAAATATATATTTATATACAACTACTACATTAGCTTTTTGAGTTGATACTGATTCAAACACTTCGAACTTACAGATGCAGATATAAATTCACAAGAAGAGGGTTTTTTTGTTGGGGTTTTTTGTATATGTAAGTAGAGCTTAACTTACGTGTTATATTCACCCACCTTCTACATGGACTCTATGTTCTAGTTAAAATTAGCAGTGTGGGGTGGATGGGGCTGTTACTAAAGCAATGTGTTTATCATCTTTATACTGAACCCTCTAGTAATCCATTAAGGTGTTATTACGGTTATTTGCACATCAAATATGAAGAAAATAAGGCATAGAAAATTTCAGTAATTTATCTAAGTTTTTATAGCTAGTGAGGAACAAATGTAAAATAAACTCCCCATTCCCTGAACACTACTTACAGTCTCGTTATAATTACTACATTTCAAAAGCAACCTCAAAATGCAGATCACCCACCAGATATGATTCCATTATTCTTTCTTGGAACTCCATCCTAGTAAAATGTGTATTTTTACTTTCTATTTGGTGGTAAAGTTACTATGACAAGAAATATCTTCATCCTCTTTGTAGTGTCTATGTAATGTAATATATTATTTGGCTATAAACATTTAATATAAATATTTCTGCTAATTAGATGCTGTCAGGCAAAACTTAGAATTGGGTTGAGAGAGGTTTTTTCTTTTTTTTCAAATTGTTTTTTGAATTTTTATGTTTGTTCTTTGCTGATGACAGAAAAAATCACAGAGGTGCCACTGCTCACTCTCCAATTTTGTAAGCCTTAAAAGGTAGTTGCAGTAGCAGTGGCAGACTGACTCATTGTTGTAGTATCTGGTCACCAGTTTTGTGGTTGTGAGAAAGCACCAAGTAGGAGTGATCACCAGACTATGTGCCAGTGTTCAGGAAGTTGTAGTAATGCCTAATTGCTCCTAGCATAGTGGGACCTAGATCATAATTACAGTGCTTTTCAGTTTAGTATTAAACGGTCATCTCCTTGATTCTCCACTTTTCTGATGGAGATATAGATAGCATCCCTGCCAGGTCAGTTTTTTAGCGTTTTGAAGCTAATTCCTAAAGGCACAGTCTAGAGCTTGCTCTTCCAACTTTCCTGATAATTTTGTAGGCACCTAATTCCCTGAATTAAATAGATTACTGCTTAAAATTCTTAGATTGGCTTTCATTTCTGGCACTCCACTGATATATTCTACCACATAGTCAAACTGCTTCCTACAATTATGATGTGTCTGGGTGAATTCATTCCATGTATTTTTGAGATTGAAGTCATGTCCACATAAGCTATAACCACCAACTCATACACTTAGTCCAGGTTTTACAAATGATTTTGGTTTTGAAACTTAGGGTTCGTCTCTCACATTGAGAAAATATGCACACTGCTCTCTTCTGAAATGTAAGCACACAGAGATATTTTCACTCTGCTTTTTCTGCACTTCTGCTCTATCTTCTTGATTTTGACATTTTCCATTTAGATGGATGATGAAATTTCAGAGGTTTCCTATTTTCATTGAAGAGGAAGTTTGCATTTCTTTTTTTTACAGAATGCACAGAATGCTTTGTTAGATGGTCACAAAGCATAGAATGCTTTTAGGAGATTTCTAAAAGGATAACTAGAAAATGTTAACTTTACTTAAAAATGTTCAAAGAGGAATTCCACATTTGTTCTTTCCTTGAGATACTTCGGACCTCAAAATATATCATAAATTCTGGGCTGGATACTTAATTTTTAAATGTCTTGTTTTAAAATGTCTTATTAATAACAAAGGAGCCAAACTATCATTAGGCAATATGTCACAATACTTGAAGTAATTTCTACTGGTAATGGTAGTAGATATAAATTCATAATTCAATTAAACTTCTAGATTTCAAATTTGGGTACTAATTCTTGTCACTTTCGATTGGATATCATTGACTTTAGTTTGTAATTAGATTCATGAAAAGTCCATAATAGTTGGTATATTAGACCTCATACAACTAGATATAATAGATATAGAAAATATAGTAACTTAGCTACTCCTCATCTTCACTTGTGGTTACACTAAGAGTATTTTCAACCTGTGGCTTCCTTCAAGAAATAATTTTAAGCCTTCATTAACTTCCTTTTGCACCTTTGTCAAAAATCAGCTGAGTATATTTCTGGGTTATCTATTCTGTTTTATTGATGTGTGTGTATATCCCCCTGCCAATATGACACTGTCTTGATTACTATAGCTATCTAGTAAGCCTTAATATCAGTTAGCAGTCTCATCATTTCCCCTATATTGTTCTTCTTTGTAATAATAAACAAATGCAAAGATGTACAGAGTGAAAAATTGTGTGATAACATCTAAAAAATAACTGAGTCATCTGAGACCTTATTTTTTATTTGTAATTGCCACATCGTAATAATACATATTTATGAGGCATAAAGTGATGTTTCAATTCATACATACATCATGTAATGATCTAATTAGGGTAATTATATCATTACTTTAAAAATGTATCATTTCTTTGTCATGAGAATGTTTAAAAACCTCTCCTCACTCTTTTGAAATAAAATCCACATTGCTGTCAACTCCAGTTATCCTACTATGTAATAGAACACTAGAACTTATTTTTTCTATCTAACTGTAGCTTTGTAGCCATTTACTATCTCTCACTATACTGCTCTTTTCAATACCTCTCCAACCTCTGGTAACCCCTGTTCTACTCTCTCTCTTTTTTTTTTTTTTGAGAACAACTTTTAGATTCCTCATGTGAGTCAAATCATGTGGTATTTGTCTTTTTGTGCCTAGCTGATTCCATTTAACATAATGTCCTCCAAGTTCATCCATATTGCTGCAGATAAAAGGATTTCATTCCTTTTTATAGCTAAATGGTAGATTTTTTATCCACTCAACCTCTGATGGACACATAGGCTGATCTTACATCTTGTCTGCTGTGACTAGTACCGCACTAAACATGGAAGTACAGATATCTCCTCAACACACTGATTTCACTTACTTTGGATAAACAGCCAGTAGTGCAATAGCCAGATCATATGGTAGTTCTTTTCGTTTTTTTGAGAAGTGCCTATGTAGTTTTCCATAATGGCTGTCCTAACTTATATTCCTTCCAGTAGTATATAAGGGGTTCATTTTCTCCACATCACTGAAGTGAGATCATAGCTCATTGTAGTTTTAATTTTCACTTCAACAATGATTAGTGATGTTGAGCAGTTTTAGTATAACTGTTGGCTATTTTTATGTCTTCTTTGAGCACTATCTGGGTATTTGCTCATTTTTAATAGGGTTATTTAGGTTTTTCTTATTAAGTGGTTGAAGTTTATTATATACAATGAATGTTAGTTCTTTATCAGATGTATAGTTTGTAAATATATCCTCCCATTCTGTAGGCCATCCATAACAAACCCACAGCTAACATCATACAGAACAGAGAAAAGCTGAAATCTTTCCCTCCAAGAACTGGAAGAAGACAAAAATGTCAATTTTCACTTTTATTCAACTTAGTACTGGAAGTCCTAACCAGAGCAATCAAGAAAGAGAAAGAAATAAAAGACATTTGAATTGGAAAGGAGAAAATCAAATTATCCCTGTTTGCAGATAAGATGATCTTACATATAGAAAACCCCAAAGACATGAAAAAAAAATTGGAATAAACAAATTTAGTAAATTTGTACAATATAAACACACAAAAATTATTAACATTTCTATACATCAATAAAATTAACTGAAAAAGAAATCAAGAAAGTAATGCCTTGTACAGTATCTATAAAAACAATAAATTACCTTGAGGTAAATTTAACCAAAGAAGTGAAAGACCTCTATAATAAAAACTATAAAACATTTATTGTATATGTGTGTATATATATATATGTATGTATATATAGAAAAAAAATTGAAGACAATGGACAGATAACCCATATTCATGGATTGGAAGAATTAATATAGTTAAAGTGTCCATATTACCCAAAGCAATCTATAGATTCAATGCAATCCCTATTAGAATATCAATTACATTCTTCAGAAATAGATAAAGCCATCCTAACTGTGTTTGGAAACAATAAAGACTCTGAATAGCGAAAGAAATCTTCATCATAAATAAAAAAGCTGATGCCACCATGTCACCTGACTACAAAACATACTAAAAAGCTATAGTAAACAAAACATCATGATGCTGGCATAAAAGCAGACACAAGAAAATAATGCAATAGAAGAGAATGCCCAGAAATAAAGGTCCAGTGAATCTTTGAAAAAGGTACCAAATACACACAATGGGGAAATGAAAGCCTCTTCAACAAATTGTGCCAGAAAACTTAATATCCACATGCAGAAGAATGAAGGAAAGTAGACCCTTGTCTCTCACTATGTGTCAAAATTAACTCAAAATGGATTAAAGGCTTAAATGGAACACCTAAAACCATGACACTACTAGAAAAAAAATTATTAGAAAAAAATCTCCATGGCATTGAAATAGAGAAGAATTTTTTGTATATAACCTTAAAAGCACAGGCAACAAAAGTGAAAACAGACAAATAAGATTATATTAAACTGAAAAGGCTACGTACAGGAAAGGAAACAATCAATAGAGCAAAAACAGAAAACCTTTATTTCTCTGTATCACACTGGTAAAAGCTAGGAATTACTTTATATCTCATTGCACAAAATTCACCAATGAAGTTTATTTGTATTTCCAGAAATAAGACTTCAGAAGTATATTGATTTTTGAATGGCCAAATTCTTTAAATTGTCCCTATGAGAATGCCTAAGGCCAGAAAATGAAGGCTATTTTCTTTCCTCTTCATCTTTTCTTTGGGGATGAGAGGTGAGTAGAGATATGGAACTCAAACTATCTAAGAGCAGAAATTTTGAAGACCATATTTCTGAAAGCACCTATAATCTTATGAAAAAAAAAATTGTCCCTGGATACAAGATACTCTGAGTAGTACTAGTAATTTTTACTTATCATATGTAACTCAGGCAGTATAAAACTTATTTTTGGTTGTGTTGATTTTTGTTATGTTTTGCTTTGCTTTCAACTACAGGTTACAATAGGAATAGCAGATTGTAGAATCTGTCAAACATTTGAGCCCTCACTCAATGACAGTACCTTCTGCCCCTTCAGTTATGCTCATCTCCCACCACTACCTGGCACATCAGCATCACTAGTCTAGTAAATACTCTCAGAAGCCACTGTTGATTATCATTCTATTGCAGACCACATGGAACAGAGTTAACATAAAATTAACGTAGTACTGTGGGTTGACAAAGAAAGTAATAGAATCTTAACTTTCATATTCTAAGCAATTTTCCACAAGAAATAAAGGTCCTCCCATGACTCATTTAAATGGAGATGGAGCAGAAAACAGAAAAAAAGATGGATAGGCATTGTGATCTAAATATCTTCCTCTACTGCTTCCCTTTATACCATGAGGCATAATTAGGTAAAAAGTAAATTAATAAAATTAATAAATTAAAGATCAAATTTCTTGAATAAGAAAGTATATAAGAAAAATAAATCAGCAGTCATTTTATTAAAGAAAAAATCAAAAATGCATAAAACTAATCCAAGCATAGAGAGAATTTTTATCATTGTAAATATTTATTAACTTTATGCTTTTTTAACTTAAAAAAAATATGTCCTACCAGTAGCTGCAGCTTTCTTAGGCTGTTGTAGCAATTTAGATGAACACTGTATAAGTAGAAGCATAGATTATTGACACTCAGAATCTCAGGACACCTTCTCAGCCACAAAGCATATATTAATAATGCATATCTTTTTTTTTTCCTTGAAACAAAGTCTCACTCTGTCACCCAGGCTGGAGTGCAATGGCATGATCTTGGCTCACTGCAAACTCTGCCTCCTGGGTTCTAGCTATTCTCCTTCCTCGGCTTCCCTAGTAGCTGAGTTTACAGTGCATGCCGTCACACCCAGCTAGTTTTTGTATTTTTAGTAGAGATGGGGTTTTACTATGTTGGCCAGGCTGGTCTCAAACTTGTGACCTCAGGCAATCCACCTGCCTCAGCCTCCCAAAATGCTGGGATTACAGGTGTGAGTCACCACACCTGGCTGATAATGCCATGTCTTAAGTAAGATCTTGACTGAACCAAATTCAAGCAAAGGAATATTCACGAAGACTTTTTAAGTATCTTTCCATCCCATCATCATGATTACTAACAATAAGGGCTAAAACACTATACACGAAAATTTTGGCAATGATCATCATTGGGTAGTGAGTGACTGAGTTTTACACAGCATTTTATTGTACCATATAAGTTTTTATTATTTTAATATATAAATTTTAAAAATTACTATTAAAAAACAATCTTTACTTGCCCTGAAAACAAACAAGACACAACAAAATAGGAGTTATTATATGAAGGTATTGCCCATATCTTTTAATTGTGGCTTATATTTGCTAATTTTCAAAGCACTATGGGACCATTTTCATTCACTGACATTTACAAGAAGGGTTTTCAAAATATAAGATACAAACTTTCCCAGAATTTTTGTCAAATTCTGTGTGGTATTCATGAAGGTTATTCATCAACATACTGGTATCTCTTCCTGCATGTAGTGCTATTTTACTTCAACATTCCTTTAAATTGGAGATAGACATATGAATTGATTTGGACATTTGAAAGGAAGTACAAATTATATATATATATTCCTTATAAGCAGAATCCTCAAAGAACTTGTGCTTTGTAAAATGTTCTCCAGATTCTTTTGTCTACTGCCATGTGAGCAGTGATGTTCCATATAGTGAAGGCTTCCAGCTTCTATTCCAGATTAAAGACGATGTAGGCTGTATTCATTTTTAGGGCAGCCATAAAAAACAACCACAAATATTTGGTTTAGAAAAGCAGAAATTTATTATCTCATTGTTCTAGAGTCAAAATCAAGGTTCCAACAAACTATTCTCCCTCTGAAGGCTCTAGAGGAGAATATTTCCTTGCCTCTTCCAGTTTCTGGTAGCTCCTGTCATTCTTTGGCATATAGATGCATTACTCCAATCTAGCCTTCATCTTCACATTGTCTCCTATATATGTCTTTTTGCATATTTCTCTGTCTCTTTTAAGGACACTCTCATTGGATTTAAGGATGATCCTAATCTTGTATGATCTCATATCAATCCTTACTTTAATTATATCTGCAAATAACATATTTTCAAATAAATAACATTCTAAAGTTCCAAATGAACACAAATTTGGGGGAAATACTATTCAACCCACTACATAGAACATACAGTGTAAGTAAGAAGTAAAATTTGTTATTCTAAACCACTGAGTATTTGGGATTACGTGTTATTGCAGAAAAACCTAAACCATTCTAAGTTCTAGCCCCCTTTTCAGAAAGAAAGTTTCTAAATTTGATTAATGAATATTCTTTTAAATGTAAAGATTCTTGGAGGGTGTAAATTAACAATGCTATCTATAATATTAATTGCATCTGCTATCATCGAGCAATTTTTACATTAAACAATATTAAATGCCTTTGGTATTAGTACAGTTAATCAATGTTCACACAAAAAGAAATTATAGAGCTTGTTCCCATACAGAACCTGTTTGAACATTTTAACATATTTAACCAGCAACTTAATTAAATGGAAGTTTACTCAGATATCACGTGTACGTGTGTGTGTGTGTGAGAGATGGAGAATGAGATCTATTATATAGCAAAGGGGAAACAAACTATTATCTGTTTAGTATCCATTAAGTACCTAGCATTATTATAGAGCCTTCTCACATATTTTATCTCATTTTGTCCTCCTAATACAGCTGTTAAATATTATAATTCTTATTTTATACATGATGAAACTGCAGCTCAGAGAGTTTAGATAATTTGGTCAAGGCTATAAAGCCAGCAAGAAACAAAGTCTGAATTCTAATCTAAGGTTACTGATTAACAAAGACTGTTTTCTTTCTATTATACTGCAACACTAATAGAATGAACTAAGTTGATTAAATGACTTTCAGGACTAGTCGAATCTTTTGCAACTGACAGAGATATTTATAGATACACCTAAAACAACTAGCCCAAATTAGAAGCTATCCCATCCTCTTTGCAGATGAACTTGACTTTGTTTTAAAAATGTGTGAGTTTGCTTTCTAAAAGACAGAAGGTGGGCTAAAGTAAAATGAATTTGTGTCATTTGCTTCTAAGCATAGTGAGCCTTCAGCAAAAGGGAAGAATTAAAATAGTGGTATGAATATGAAACTACTTTGATTATTGGTTATTGACCTTAAAGTCTAATTGTACTATACTTTTTTTAACAAGGTAAGGAAGAACTTAGCTCAGTCTCTCAGCAGGAATTTCCACTGAAGAACCAATATGAGAACATTAAAAATTATGTACAAAATACCTTATTTGTCAGAGATCTGTGTTCATTATGTCTGTAAAGCAGAAGAAATTACAAATGGATAATCCCTCAGTAAATCATGGACTCCTGGACTCCAAATGCTTAAGACTTAAACACAAAGAATATATAAATAATTTTCTACTATAAAAGACAGATATGACATTTATTTTTAGTGTTGGTATAAAAATTCTAAGTTACTCACATTTAGATACAAGTCTACTATTTAAGAAAGTATTTTGTGAAATCTTACGAGATTCATAGAGTCATGTCTGTTCTCATTTATACTATATGCTAGCCATATATTTGATCTGTATACAACATATTATAATTTTTACCTTCCATACTTTAAAATTAAGCTAATATAATAGTAATTCTGTTATTGCTTCCTATATTTTTTAATACTTGCAGCTTCTTTGGATGCAAGTTCTATTTCAAAGTCAGTTTATTCAAAAAATTTTACTTGAGTTGTCATAAGTTGTAATCTTAAAATGGAAATTCTTCTTAGATGAAAGTTTAGAAAACTACAATCCACAGACACCTCTTGCACAAGAGGCAAATTTATTCTCCTCAACAATTTTAGAAGTACCAAGGCTCTTTACTCTTAAGGATTAAAGAATGAATAGAAAGTTATATACACAAACAAATCCATTCAAAAGTGGGCAAAGGACATGAACAGACATTTTTCAAAAGAAGACATATATGAGGCCAACAAACATGAAAAAATGCTCATCATCACTGGTCATTAGAGAATGCAAATCAGAACCACATTGAGATACCATCTCACACCAGTCAGAATGGTGATTATTAAAAAATTGAGACAACAGATGCTGGAGAAGATGTGGAGAAATAGGAACACTTTTACACTGTTAGTGGGAGAGTAAATTAATTCAACCATTGTGGAAGACAGTGTGGCGATTCCTCAAGGACCTAGGACTAGAAATTCCGTTTGACCCAGCAATCCCATTACTGGGCATATATCCAAAGGATTATAAATCATTCTATTATAAAGACACATGCACACATATGTTCACTGTGGCACTGTTTACGATAGCAAAGAGCTGGAACCCACACAAATGCCCATCAATGATGATAGACTGGACAAGAAAAATGTGGCACATATACACCATGTAATACTATGCAACCATATAAAAGGATGAGTCTGTGTCCTTTGTAGGGACATGGAGGAATCTGAAAAACATCATTCTCAGCAAACTGACACAAGAACAGAAAATCAAACACTGCATGTTTTCACTCATAGGCGGGCATTGAACAATGAGAACACATGGACACAGGGAGGGGAGCATCACACACTGGGGTCTGTTGGGGGGAACAGGGGAGGGACAGTGGTGGGTAAGGAGGTTGGGGAAGGATAACATGGGGAGAAATGCCAGATATAGGTGAGGGAGGTTGGAGGCAGCAAACCACATTGCCATGTATGTACCTGGGCAACAATCATGCATGTTCTGCACATGTGACCCAGAAACTAAAGTGCAATAATTATATATATATATATATATATATATATATATATATATATGAGCTTTAGATCTGAAGAAAGTGTCCCATGACACATCAAAAGGAATGCAGTGGGTGAGACAGACGTTTCCAGACATTAAGAAGCTATAGTTTTGTGTGGTGATGTTTTAAGTTATATCTAATGACAACAGTCATAAATGGAACTATAGAAACAAAATCAATTAAGATTTTTCTACTTAAATCTAAACACTGAAGAGTTTAAGAAAAAGAATATGCAATGCTTACCTACAAGGGTTGAACAATCCATAATTACAAATTGTCCTGACCATGTAAAGTGGTTTAGCCTAACAAAAATTATTATGCTTGTTGTCTTTAAAAATTTCCAAGTTGAAAAAATATTTCAGATATATTTATGTTTATTGATTCAACAACATTCAACAAATGTGTCTGGGCTCCTACTATGTGATAAGCCCCATTCTAGAGTCTAGGAATGAGGTAATGAGTAAAAGAGATTAAAAAAAAAAATTGTGCCTCATAGAACTTAAAATACAGTGACAAAATATTTTACATAAATGAATATGTAAAATACACATTATGGTAAATGGAAAGCAGTGAAGTGGAGAAAAATTAAGGAAGAGAATAAGAAGTGCTGGGGTAAGAGCAAAATTTTAAGTAGGCAAGTCAAGAAAGTCTTCAAAGAAACTGTGGCATTGGTAATAAGACTTGATGAATGTGGAGGAATGAAACCAAGATGATTTTAGGGTGAAAGAGAGCTGCCAGTGGAAATAACAAGTGCAAAGACCCAGAGGTAGGAATATGCCTGGTATATTTCAGGACAGAAAGGAAGCCAGTGTGGCTGGAATAACATGTAATGGGCCTTACAGGCAATGAAAGATTAGACTTTGCACAGAGTGGGCACAACTGATATTGAAAAGAATATTCTCGCACCCAGAGTAGAACAACGATTATAGTAATTGGTCATCTAACAAAATGCCACCTTAACCAAGTTTTGTTTGTTTACCTATTTGGACTTACTTATAAGTTTTTTCTCTTACATTTAAATGGAAAAGGTGAGTATACAAATAAAATGGGGAAGAAGAATACTAAACTGGGAATTTTCCACGCTTTTACTAATCACAACCAAGAAATAAAACAGACATATGAAACATTTTCTAAATAGACAGATTTATATTGCAAATTATCCAGTAAAAAAGAATACAGTAATTTAAAGTAAAATATGACAAGAGGGAAGGCATTTTTCTAGTCTACTTTACATTTTTTATATTCATAACATAAAAAGAATGACCATACAAGTGGGTTCAATTCTCTACATACTTGATTTGTGATATTTTGCCATATTTTTTATTCAAAGCATACCTTATCTGAAACATTATTGCCAGTTTTAACCAGTGTAAATTTTGCCTCATATCTGTCAATTTGTAAAATTTTTGTTCTTTATGCTGAGAAATTTTGATAGAGAAATATAATTATGTTCAACACAGATCATATCCCATTTACCATTAGATACAATTCACCCAACAGAAGTAAAAGGATGCCTGTTTCTATAGCTGTCTTTTCTATTTTTTTCTCCAAATCAATAGGTCATTTCGGTTTCACACTGCTGGTAAAGACATACCTGATACTGGGTAATTTATCAAATAAAGAGGTTTAACAGACTTACATTTCTATATGGCTGGGGAGGCCTCACAATCATGGTGGAAGGCAAGAAGGACAAGTCACATCTTACATGGATGGTGGTAGGCAAAGTGAGAGCTTGTGCAGGGAAACTCTCACTTTTAAAACCATCAGATCTCATAAGACTTATTCACTATCATGAGAACAGCACAGGAAAAAAACCACCCCTATGATTCAGTTATCTCCCACTGGGTCCCTCCCACAACATGTGGGAAATTGGAGAGCTAGAAGATGAGATTTGGGTGGGGTCACAGCACCAAACAGTATCATTCCACTCCTGTCCCCTCTCAAATCTCATGCCCTCACATTTCAAAACCAATCATGCCTTCTTAACAGTCCACCAAAGTTTTAAATCATTTAAGCATTAATTTGAGAGTCCACAGTCCAACACCTCATCTGAGACAAGGCAAGTCTTCCCTGTATGAGCCTGTAAAATCAAAAGCAAGTTAGCTACTTCCTAGATACAATGGGGCTCAGGCATTGTGTAAATACAGCTATTCCATATGGGACAAATCGGCCAAAACAAATGGGCTACAGGCCCCATGCAAGTCTAAAATCCAGTGAGGCAGTCAAATCTTAAAGCTCCAAAATAATCTCCTTTGACTCTGTCTCACAGCTAGTTCATGCTGATGCCATAGTTGGGTTTCCACCGCCTTGGGTGACTCCACCCTTGTGGCTTTGCAGGTTACATCCTCCATCCTGGCTGCCTTCATGTGCTGGCATTGAATGTCTGTGGCTTTTGCAGGCACAGAGAGCAAGCTGTCAGTGGATTTTCCATTCTGGTGTCTGGAGGATGGTGGCTATCTTCCCATAGCTCCACTAAGCAGTGCCCCAACAGGGACTCTGTGTGGGAGTTCTGACCTCACATTTTCCTTCTGAACTGCCCTAGCAGTGGTTCTCCATGAGGATCCTGCCCCTGTAGCAAACCTCTGCCTGGGCATCCACGTGTTTCCATACATCTTCTGAAATCTATGCAGAAGTTCCCAAACTGCTATTCTTGACTTCAGTGCACTTGCAGGCTCAACACCATGTAGAAGCTGCCAAGGCTTGAGTTGTGTACTCTCTGAAGCCACAGCCTAGCACTACATTGGTCCCTTTCAGCTATGGCTGGAGCAGCTGGGACATGGGGCACCAAGTTTTCTAGGCTGCACACAGCACAGAGATGTTGGGCCCAGCCCACTAAGCCACTTTTTCCTCCTAGGCCTCCAGATCTGTGATAAGAGGGATTGCCACAAAGACCTTTGACATGCCCAAAAGACATTTCCCCATTGTCTTAGAGATTTTACATTCAGCTCCTCATTACTTGTGAAAATTTCTACAGCCCACTTGAATTTCTCCTCAGAAAATGGGATTTTCTTTCCTATGACATTGTCAGGCTGCAAATTTTCCAAACTTTTATGTTGTTTCCCTTATTAAACTGAATGCTTTTAATAGCACCCAAGTCAAAGCTTCAATGCTTTGCTGCTTAGAAATTTCTTCCACCAGATACCCTAAACCATCACTTTCAATTTCAAATTTTTACACATCTTTAGGGCTGGAGGAAAATGCTGCCAGTCTCTTTGCTAAAACATAACAAGAGTCACCTTTGCTCCAGTTCACAAGAAGTTCCTCTACTCCATCTGAGACCACCTCAGCCTGGATTTCATCATCCATATTATTATCAGCATTTGGTCAAAGCCATTCAACAAGTCTCTAGGGAGCTCCAAATTTTCCAACATTTTCGTGTCTTATTCTGAACCCTCCAAACTGTTCCAACTTCTACCTCTTATCCAGTTTCAACGTTGCTTCCACATTTTCAGGTAACTTTTCAGCAGTGGCCTACTCTATTTATACCAATTTACTGTATTAGTTCATTTTCACACAGCTGATAAAGATATATCTGAGACAGGGCAATTTACAAAAGAAAGAGGTTTAATGGACTTACAGTTCCACATGGCTGTGGAGGCCTCACAATCATGGCAGAAGGCAAGGAGGAACATCTTACATGGATGGCATCAGGCAAAGAGAGAGAGCTTGCACAAGGAAACGCCCATTTTTTAAACCATCAGATCTCGTAAGACTCATTCACTATCACAAGAACAGCATGGGAAAGACCCACTTGCATGACTCAATTATCTCCCACTGGGTCCCTTCCACAACACATGAGAATTACAGGAGCTACAAGATGAGATTTGGGTAGGGACACAGAGCCAAACCATATCAATCATTAGCCTTTTGGGAAATTAGAAATTCATTTGTAAATTTATTAAACTGGTTTCTAATATAAGATTAGCTATTTGTATTTACTTCCCTTGCCCAATTTTCTACATGATTTACAATATGCTTATAAATTATATAAAATTTCTATAAGATCCTTCCTAAGATTTCTATAAAACAGTCCAATTCTTTTTCACCAAATAAATCCAATTCTGTCTTTCCTACAGAGTGTAAAACAAATTATATATTGACTAAATGGATAACGATCGGTTTTAAAGCATTTGACCTAAGGTCACAAACATTTTAAAAAACAGCTTAATGCACTTTAAATCATTACAATGTTTTCTACATTTAAATGGTTTTAAAAAATTCAATGACCAAAGTGCTTTTTTAAATTACACTTACTCAAGAAGTAGCAAATATATTAATGAAATCTGTCAAATTGACAATTTATCTTTGCCATACTATAATAAGTCATAGAGGGAGAAAGGGAGGGAGGGAGAGAGAAGAGAGAGAGACAAAGGGAGGGAGGGAGGGAAGGAGAGAGAGCAAAAGGAAAGGAAGCATGGGCTCATGAAGACTCATACATTACTCCACCACAAGTAAGTATTTGAGATGGAATGAAAAGAAGGAAGACAATTTTCAAATATAACTTTCTTATTTTTTTTAATTTCTGAGATAATTAAACAAAGAAAAAGGAAGAAAAGAGTTGATTTTCAATAAGGGTATCAGCAGTAACCTCCACACCCTCATCATTATGAACATTGTTTTCTGACTTTTCAAAATATCTTGAAATCTCTGCAAATGCATTGCCAACAAACAAAAAGGCAGTACTTAGCTTGGGCTCACATAGAATGTACTCAGTATCTTAACCTGAGATTTCAGAATGATATTGGTTTATATTCAGAGATAAAGTTGACAAATTACCAGAAAAAAAATCTTTGTAGAAGAATCACTTGCTTAAAAGTGTCCATATTCAATCTGAAAACCTTGTGTAGAATAACTTACACTGAAGACTCTATAGGAAAAATAGAATTAGAGGAATAGGATCATGAGTATTAGTATAAGAGCCTCACAAATATATTTTCATAAAACCAAAAGAAAGATAGTACTCATTATAAAGAAAATATTTATATTATACTATCTTAGCTAGTACTGATTAGTAATGTACAATTTAGTTTATATTTGTCATCTTATATCATCACTTTTAAAGAGAGCAAGATGATTTTGTAAATCAGTTTTACTCTGTTAGAGCTAATAAGGTTGTGAAAGTCTAAAAATAGACAACCATCTGACATATAATAGATGTCCCATAAATAATGGTTAAATGAGTGAAATTAACAAATGAGCCTCCATTCAAATGCACAATGTTTTTCTGAGTTTTAACACCAAGATCCTAACTGCTCCCCATAAACACATATTGTAACAAAGCACAGATCAGCTGATCCCTGGACACAGCTTAGCTCTCTCCATCCCAGAAGTGTAGTTCTAAAGGGCATCTTGACTTTCCCCCATCTTTAGTCTCTCCAGAAATGTCACTTCCAAGACCTTTACTCATACTTTGCCTTTTGTTTATCCCCCTTCTCAAATCACAGTTTACCAATTTCATTTTCTAATATTCTAACACTGTGACTCAAAATTATCCTATGCTGAAATCAGATTATCACCATTATAGATAAAGCAAAAATATGTAAAACCATTTACCATCTATTAAAATTCTTCCTACAAGTTAATCACAAACAGGAAGGATGTAATGTTGACTACTACATAGAAATTAAAATCTGTGTAGATAATTTTAAAGAAACTTTGAAAATTCAGTCTATCTTTCCATATCCTGACTGACTCATTTGTGCCTTCTCTTAACAGGTGTGTTCTCAGGGAACACAAACTAATAGCAATTTGGCCAGACATAATTAAAACAGCAATTACTCCCCACCCTCAACATATAATGTATTTTTAATTGATTTTGGATTATCTATGGCACTGATTTTCCTTAGAGTAGATTATGTGGAGGCAAGTTTATATGATTGCATAAGAAGAGAAGTGTTTAATATTTAGACGTTGACTTAATGATTTGCATAAAGTTTTCTGTCCTACTTACTCATCATGGCACAGATTTGTTCTTTGCTCCTACCAGTAAGCAGATCCTAATTCTTAAATTTAAAAAGCAGCTTGATTAGTACTCAGATTCAAAAATAAGACTTAGACATTGTGACGTGTGCTTTGCTTGTTTCTTAAATCAACTGCTCTAGAGGAAGCCAGCTGCCATGTCTGCAGGACACTCAAGCAGCCCCAGGGAAAGGTCCATTTGGCAAAGAACTATGACTTCTCGAAGACAACCAGCATTAACTTGCCACGTGTGTAAGTGAGCCACCGTGGAAGTGACTAGTGCAGCCCAGTCAAGTCTACAGGTAACTGCAGCCTCACCTGACATCATGACTATAATTTCATAAGAAACCCTGAGCTCAAGCCTTTGAACTAATTCATTCCCAAAGTCCTTACCCACAGAAACTGAGATTTAAATGTTTTTGTTTAAGCTGTGAGGTGTAGGGCAGCACAGCCACAGCAAACTAATATACAGCTTGTTTGATTTAAAGCTATCAGTTATTCTGTTACCTGTCCTAGTATCCTGCCTTGTGTCCTCCTGGACTTTAGCCTGCCTCTCTACATTATCCTGATGTGGGAGTGCATATGAGAATGAGTATCTCTGACACTAGGAGGATGCCATTTGCTTTATGCCCTTCCTTACTGTTTTTGACCATTCCAAAAGAAGAGCTTCACACAAATTTAAATCTCTACATTTTTATGTTGCTGTATTCCTCCTGATAATATATAATAATATACTTCCAAATCCCTTATTGTCAAAAAAGCTCATAAAAATATTCCCAAGGAATTCTGCTGTTTATGAATTATGTCAGAACCATATTCCCCAAAATGGTTGTATGCATTTTAAGAAGGTTATGCATAGCTTTATCCCATACATAAGAATAACGAACAGCCACAAAAAACAAGAACAGTTCATTGGATGAAAGGAAAATCCTTTCTGCTCAATCTAATAAATCCCCAAATTCTTTTAGACAGGGACCTTGGTTTATTACATTTTCTTCAGATAGCTCCTTTGTGCAGCCTTGAAGAGGGGAAATAAATCAGTTAGCTGAATGGGTATTTAATCTCTTTCTAGGTTCAAGAAAAAGAGAAGAGATTAGGATTCATGGTTACTTCACTGAAAAGCTCTTGGTCACGTAAATTTGTAATTTCCTGGGGATTATCAGATGAAAATAGGTAAGTTGACTAATAAAAGGTGGCTTAAAAAACTTTTAATTTCAGATGTAAAACATTATCTTTATTAAATGTCTTATTTCAGGTATTCATTAAGCAATATTTATACTACATAAAATATGTGTATTTTTTCTCAGTTTATTAGTTTTCTTCTACCATTAACTTACCATCAATTCGACCACACTAGAGGAAAGGTGGTGTCTCGTCTTTTCCTGCATAATTAGAGTTTACATTCAGTTTTGAGTCGTGAAAACAGACGATAAAGAAAATAACAAAATAATTTTGTCTCTTTTAGGAGGAACGTCTACATTTACATATCACATACCCAGGTAATGAGGGTAGCAGGCAGGTGCTAAGCTTACAAAGATGCTCAGAGTAAATAAGACCACAAAAGGAGTGAGGAATACCTGCAAGAGACTTCATTTCCTAGGCCCTTCTTTCGGATGTTAACTGATGGATGTGGAACATGTGGTCATTTTCACAGGAGGCTGCACTTGCCAGTTATTCCCCTATTACTGACTCCATGAATCAACTTAATGAGAGAAGATAGAGTTTAGAATTTCATTAAATGCCACTGCACAGCACTTCTGAACATGCCCTATTGCCCATTGAAACTGTGCTTACACTCACTTCCTCTCTTTCCTTTTCCTTCCCCAAAGAGAATAAGAATACCACCCCTCTTTTCTCTCCTTTTAACCCTGCTGCTATTTACTCTTCTACTAATCAGTCATTTTAAAATCTATAATCATTTTTTTGCTTCTCTCATTCCCCAACAAATCTATTACTCAGAAATCAAGAGACTCATAAAAGTAAAGAATTATGGTACTTTGCATGTATTGAAGTTTCATTCGATAACATTGTCATTTTTGAAAAAAATGTACATTTTTCTTTATTAGCAAGCTAGCAACGTTTTAACCTACTTTCCATCACTAATACTGCTTCACTTTTGAGAAATGCTAATATCCAATGAAATTAAACCAAGCCAGCCTGTCTTTTAAGATTTTTTTTCCTTTCACTCATGAAATGCATAATACTAAAGCCAATTGCCTGGCTGACTCCATTATTAGATAACCCCAAAATGTCAAATTACGCTGTTTAAATTAGGAGAGCAAAGCAGAATTACTAGTCACACACAGAAAAATTGTGAACCATTATAAAATCAGTGAAAAGAAAAGAAGATGCTTATAGGAATTTAGCAGTTTAAAATTAATAATCAGGGTTTAGCTCCTATATTCACCTTTCCCCTCACTTTATTTCTGTTTGGGAACTGCAAGCCAATACATTCAAAAGGAGCAATTAAATTCTCTTGACACCATGAACTTTCCTGCAGTAGGGTTATGACACTGTGGACAATTAGGTAGCTCAATGTAGGTCATTCAAAATATAATCAGCTTCCTTCTATTTTCCTCTAAGAGATAGTGAGAGCTCCAAGCTAATCACTAACATTGCTTGGTTGAGATTTTGTTCATTTATTTGTGATTCAGAATTCCTCTGAAGGCACATTTTCATTCTTATTAACTTTATTTGGAAAAAGAAAGTTTATTCTGCTGTTTTTATTCACTGTGAGTGAGGAAAAACTCATGCAGACAGATTTTAAAAGCAGAATTTTATCATTAGTGCTATATTACTAAGATTGTGGAATATTTTCAGAGAAAATAAAATGTTCTAATCAAAACTACTGCTCATTCAAAAGAGTAATGTCACATCGGACATATTCTATTCCAGGTGGTTCTAAAAATGCCTGCACTATAACTGGCCCAGCTAATAATAGAAAGTAAATTAAAGAAGTAAGCCTCAAGAGTGTAGTGACTATGCAGGCATGTCTAAGTGCAATTTTGCACCCAAAATAGCTCTTCTAAACAATAGAAATTGTTAAGATGGGAAAAAAGAAGTTGGAAAGATAAAAACCCTTAAAAATGTGGCCTCAAAGTAGCCATAAATTTTCCAAGGGAGCTAGTCTATGGTCATTTGTTTTCTGGCAATGCTCGCACGCAGTGAGCATCCTTTCACAGTCACCAAATTAAGGAACTTTGCAACATGAATTTTGGCATTCTACATTTTTTAGATATGAAATAGTCGATTCTCTGAAGAAATTTAATGTTTGTGGTGGGATAAGAGAGTGGAAATTGATTCAAACGTCACGCTATCTGGAGAGTTTTCCAAATTCCTCTACTCAGTGTTCCTTTCTCCCTTCTTTGGACTTCCTTAGCTCTTTTCTCAAATTTCTTTAAACATGTTCCTAAAGCTGTATAATTAGTAATTTGTGAGTTTGCCCTCTCCATTCAATAGATACTCAGCTTTTAGGTACAAGAAGCAGGTATTAATCAATTTTGTATCTCCAGAGCCTGATTCCATATCTAGCAATTATTAAATTCAATAACATGAGTAACATGATTTCACATATCATGACACATAATATAGCAGAAATTCCAAAAAAACACTTTTATTTTTTATTCAATGCCAAAAATATTGTCTTACATATGATTCTAAGACATGGATTTTTAAAAATTATTTTATAAGATAGTTATGTTTATCAAAGAATTAACTTCAAGTAGTAGGATAGTAATTCAGCTAGACTAACATTTAAAAAAAAATCAAGAGAACAGAATGATAAGCTAAACTTTTCTCTCACATTTAAAGTTTTTACTCTGCTGAAGCTACAAATATTCAATATGTGAACTATTTTATGTCAATTTTAGAAATATATCAAATATTTATTTACATTTGATATATAAGGATAATTCCCAATAGAGATTTCTG
This sequence comes from Plecturocebus donacophilus, assembly GCA_004027715.1. Taxonomy (NCBI): domain Eukaryota; kingdom Metazoa; phylum Chordata; class Mammalia; order Primates; family Pitheciidae; genus Plecturocebus; species Plecturocebus donacophilus. Next base: position 59,851 of record PVKP010001427.1, on the reverse strand, counting down.
AGTTTTGATTTATAACCATAAGGATTATGACCTGGGCTGTAAGAGCCTAAACTGATTAATACATTTTTTCTGTCTAACGTGTATTGCAAATGATTCAAAGTACATGGAAATGATTTTAAAATTACAAACTACCCCACCACTGGATCCTCAAAATAGGACAGAAGAGCTAAGTTTTAAGTCCTTGAAACTGGATATGAATAATAAACTTTCAGATACCACATCCCAGAAAATAATCAGCTATAAGAGTTGATCTATCACTTCAATTCATCTCACATGTATTGCTGTAGATCTTCCAGTGAAAATACAGCATATTGGTCTGAGTTACTGCAGTTGTGAGCCCTTGCTTTTCATGAAAAAAATGGCTGACAGTCTGGAAACCATTGTAACATCTCTAGGGAAATCAACAAGATCCCAGCTGTGAGAAAAGTAATCTATATATGATATAAAGAAGAATAAATATTGTTAATGGTGAGTCAAGTAAGATTGAGTATACTAAGTTAGGGATCATCAATATGCAATGAATAAGAGATCTATAGTATTAATTACAAGTAAAAAACAGATCTCACAATGTTTTATCAATCAATGACTTCCTAATCAATAGAAATATATCACTTATTCTATTAAATTTGAAGCTAGTGAAAATGTTTTAAAACACCAAAGAAAAGTGAACATTTTTAAGGATCTACGCCAGAATAGGAATGATTTAATGTCACTTGTTAAGTGCATGTATCCAAAATTTCTAATTTTCACAAATTAAAAAATCAAATGTCAAATAAGAAATGAAAAGAAATAGAAAAATTTCACAGAGCAGTTTTCTGTGGTTTATTTTTTAGCCTGAAAACTATCTCACTATGAAGCAATAAATGAGTTTTAAGTTTCCTTTATTGGTTTTTTTGAGAATTTAAACTTCTAGAAGAAAAGTGTAGCTCTTCCTTTGATTCAAATAACTTGATTTTGATCACACAGCAATAATCCAAAAGTGAAATCCAATGCAGGAGAGGAGCTCATTAATAATATCTCCTCTCCTGTATTTCAGACTGGGAAAAAGATGAAAAATAATATATTCACGCTTTTCTAATTCAAGAGGCATATGACATTAAAAATGAAAAGAAGCAATAAAGACCAGTCCCTTAATTATAAATGTTACTAAAACATTTTGAGATTGTTGGATAGGTATAGATTTTGGGGGTTAGCATGAGGTCTTTTTCAATAAAAAGTCTGTGTTCTTATTTTATTGCAAAGTAAAGCTGGAATGCTGAAATTTCTTTGAATGTTTAACTTTTTAGGTTATTAAAATTATATATTTTCAAATGTATGTGTCATAGATACTTCTAATTATCATATGTTTTGCTTATATATGATTTTATGTCATCTATCTTTAATTTTTTACATATGCTTTACATGTATATATTTATTTTGTGTGTATACATTGGGTACGTTGTATACAGGGATATACATGATTACAGGTATTTAATTGTATATTTTATTGCAGGTATTTAAATAATTATTTTATATTTTTAGAGTGTGTCTGTCTTACCATCATTACTCTTAGCATTTATACTTCATATTTACTTTGTCTCCTACTATTCTCTCCTTATAGTCAATCCAGTTTTTATTCTATTGTTCCACTGTCTCTGCTGTCTGCAAATTCATACGACACTGTTGTGTTTGGCCACAGGTTATTCCTTCTTACTTAAAATGCTTATTTCATCTGCTATCAAGAGACCCCCATACTTCTTGTCATTGTTCCCTCCTCAGTGGGCACTCCTTCTCAGTGTCCTTTGTAGGAAACTCCACCTCTTCCTGGTCTCTAAATTTTGGATGGTTTAGAGCTCAGGTCTCAAATGCAGTCAGCTTTCTATCTCTATTTCATTTCCAAATGATCTCATCTAATCCCGGCTTTTAATATCACCTATAGTCAGATACCAAATGTGAATCTCCTACCTTGACCTAACATCTACATTTTAGACTAAAAGAAATATTTACATAGCATTTACATTTCATTTCTAAAGGCATCTCGAACCCAGTATGTCCAAAACTTGATTTCCTTGTCCTGTGTTCCAAATTTTAGTAAATTATGCTATTAATTATCAGTTCCTCTCCAGTGTCATATAATTCACAATCTATTATTATGGCCTATTGGCTCTAATAAACTGATATTTGACTCCATAGCAATAAACTATATTCTCAATAGGCCCACATTGACTACTTGCCCTGCAAGAGCTTCAGGGCTCTTGGGATTCAATTTCAGCATAAAGTACATTAATTTTGGGGAACAGTTGTGTTGAATTGCCAACTGATGACTGATTCGGGTCACACAGTCTAGACCTCTATAAAACTGTAGCACGGGCTTACCTCCTTTTGAAGGGGTGAACTACTTACAGTCGCCACTGTCTTTCTCTCCTCATTCCCTATCTTGATACCCTATCCCACGTGTGAAAAAAATAATAAATGAGTTACACAAACCTAACACATGAGTATAACAGGTTTTAGGATACAAAATTAACATATAGTAATCAACGGCTTTCTTATATGTCAGCAGTAAACAACTATAATTTAAATTTTTTTAAACCATCATTTACAATAGCACCCAACAATATGAAGTACTTAGGTATAAACATAACCAAATACAGGACCAATGTACTGAAAAGTACAAAACACTAACACAAAAAAAACATAGAAAACCTAAGGAAAGGAAGAAATATCCCATAATCCTAGGTTGGAAGACTCTCGTAAATGGGACTGAAACAATTGTCGTCCATATGCAAACAATATAATAAAATAAACCTAGACAAATATTTTACACCTTTAACAAAAATGATCTCAAAATGAAACCTAGTACTACATTTAAAATGGAAAACTATTAAAATTCTAGAAGAAAACATAGGAACAAATCTACATTAGAACTGTTGATGATTTTACATGCAATACTAAATGCACAATATATAAAAGAAATAATTGATGTTAGAATCCATTAAAATGAAACATTTATGCTCTGTGAAGTGCAATGGTAAGAGAAATAAAAGAAAAGCCAGTGACTAGGAGAAAATATTTGCAAAACACATCTAAGGAAACTAGTGTATCGGAAAAATGCAAAGAACTCTTACAACTACACAATCAACACACAGAATAATTAAAAAGCAGGTGAAAGATCCGGATAGATATCTCACAAAAGACATAAAATGGTAAATAATCACATGGAAAGATACCCAACATATTTTGACATTAGAGAGTTGCAAATTAAAACAACAGTGAGATACCATTACCCGCCTATTGAAATGGCTAAAATCTAAAAAACTAACAAAACCAATAGCTGGTAAGGATGTGGAGCAACAAGAACTCTCATTCATTGCTGATGAAAATTCAAAATGATAGAGCCACCCTGAAACACAGTTGGGCAATTTCTTATAAGTTAAACACAGTTGTATCATAATAGCTAGCAATCATACACTAGGTATTTATACAACTGATCTAAAAACTTATGTCAACAAAAAAACCTGCATGTTTATATAATTTTTAATCATAACAGCAAAAAACTCCAGCAACTAAAATTTCTTTAGTAGATGAATAAACATATTATGGTATATACATGCAATGAAAAATTATTCAGTGATAGAAATGAGCCACCAAAAAAACTACAAAAAAATGGATGAATTTTAGATGCATATTGCTAAATGAAAGAAGCCAGTGTGAAAACATTACGTATCATTAAGATTCCAATTATACATTCTGAAAAAAAAAATAGAGATTGAGAAGGGAAAATGTTTAATAGGCAAAGCAAAGAAGAGTTTTCACGGCAGAGAAAATATTTCATATAATACTGTAGTCATAAATACATGAAACTGTGCATTTGTCAGAAGCCACAGAATTTCGCAGAGCAAAGCATGAGCCTTAATGTATGCAAATTAAAAAATTATATTTAAGGATACAGAATCTCTGGATAGAAAGTAGACTATGACAAAACAATCATATTAAAAATATGTGAAGACATCTCAATGAAAAGGGTGAAAGTATAAGTTGTTGACCTCAGTAATGTTGGAAAACAGTAGAATCTGTAAGACTGAAGGCATAAAATGCAGTGCACAGGCACTATACTTTAGCTGATGGTTATTTCCCTTGAGGGTATGGGTACAAATTCTGATATATTTATAGTGAAATTGAAAAGTTAAGAAAATGGAGAGAACCAGGTTTTCTCACTGTTTTGAAAAGGAGGTTACAGATAAGCAACGACAAAAGTCTCCAATGACTTACTAGGTAATGGGTTAGAGTTGGAGAGATCAGAGTAAACTTTTTTAGCTAAATATAGGTGCAGATAATTACACAGAAATATTTATAAATATGTATATATACATTGGTTAGTATACACCCATGTATCCCCTTGCTCTGCCAGCTGAGAAGGCCTAGAAGTGATAGCACCTTAGAAAGGAACATACTTGTGCCCATATATTGGTTTCTAAAAGCATTCTCCAATAAAGGAAACAAAGCTCCTTGGATAAATGGCTCGTTCTAGGACCAGGGCAGAAAATAGACAGGATGAGCCTGGATTTTATCATAGTGTCAGAAAGTAAGGAAGTGCTTTGGAAGAAAACACAATAAAACAAAACACACGATGATGGAGATGTCTGCCAAGGAGATACAGGAGACAACTGAAAGAACTCCCAAGTGCCAAAACTGCAACCTTTTGAGCAAGACAGTAAATGAAATTGTATTGGATTATAAAACAAAGTAAAAAATAAATATCTAAGAATCAATAGTGACATAAGTAAATGTTGTAAGAACTAATAAATGGGAGGGAAGATCTTCCATTCAGAAGAATACCAAATAATTTATGTAGATTCTCCACCCTCAAGGAGCTGAAGCATAATTCTCTACTGTTCTGTGGAAGCTACAAATAGTGACTTTCTTTCTTCCGAAGAGTACAATATGGACAGGGAAGAAGGGTGATTTTAGTGGAGAAATCTGACTATGTATAAACACCACATATACCATGTGATGAAGTTTAACATCACCAGTGATATAATGTTCGTAATATGTACCCTCAAAATAATGGGATGAAAATAGCACTTTACCTCTTTTATCTTCTTCCCCAAAACACATAATTCGAGTGAAAGACAAAGACAAGACCTAACTGAGGCATGTTCCACAAAATTCTTCACCAGTACTTCTCACATCCCTCAAGACCATTAAAAATAAGGAAACTGAGAAACTTAAAACAGCCAAGGGCACCTGAAGAGAAATGAAAACTAAATGCAATATGGTAACCTGAATGGAAACCAGCAACAGGAAAAGGATATTAGGATAAACTAAGGAAATCTTAAAATGTGGACTTTACTTACCAATGATGTGTCAGCATTGGTTCATTAATTGTAACATATGTTTGATACTAACGTAAGACTTTTTATTAAAATGAAAACCTTTCTGAGGACTCTTACCCTCACTAGCTGCCTAAATAATTTCTTTTTAACTCCTATATCCAATCTATTGTCACAACTTTTCTGTTTTCTAAAACTGTACTTTCTGTAACCTAAAATTGTTCTAAAATGAAAAGGTTACTTTAGGAAAAAAGATTAAATAATATTATGGGATTAAAAACAATGTACTTAGTTAAAAACTTACACAGAACAACTTATAAGTCACATGTGTGGAGCTCAAATAAAACTTTCAGCTCTTCCTCAGTAAGATGTTGATTAAGACAGTCTACTTTTGGTTCAGGCTGGTATCTCCCAGGATCTGCCAGACTTTAGTGTTTCCTGAGCTCCACTTGCCTGACAGTCGTCTACGTAGGATCATATTGTTTCCTTGTGCCACTGTCTATAGCCTTCATCCAAACATACAGGAAATAAACCTATGATTCTTAGCATTCTACCCTGGCAACCATATCTAATTCTACACTTTGAACCTGAGCAATGATGGTTACAAGGCCAAATGAAGACGAAAATTCAGCCAAGCTTTGTACCCATGCTTGGTGCTATATCTCCCTCATAGAATGCGGTACAATTTCCTAATTGGTATAAAGTCACCATGTCGGCAACCATGTTGGCTAGTGGTGGCTCCATGCTATCTAAGAGAGCATAATTATTAAACTTTTTTTTTTTTGCTTTATTTGTTAGACACAAACAATCTCTGCTTAATGTTACATATCTGCTCTCAAACCGACCACTCTGTGCTTCTTCTTTTCAATTATTTTAAACGTTTATGAAATTTCACACATTAAAAAAAGTAAAACATATTTCTTAGCAATAAGGAATAATAACAAATTTAACAACTAACTAACCAGCATAAGAAAGCCAAATTTAATAATGGTCTTGAAAACCACTGTGTGTCATTTGCCAATACAATTTCTTTTCTATTCTCAGAAGAAACTGCTATCCTGAATGTTCTGTTTCTCATTCACATGATTGTTTTAAGAGTTATACAGCTATAAATGTGTATACGATTAATATATTATTTTCTCTATCTGCACAATTATAAATTTTATCCTACTCTCTATATTATTTTGCAAGTGGCTTTATTTTGATATATTTCTGAGGTATATCATTTTTAGTAAGTATAGCAGTCAATTTATTTGTACTATTTAGTCATATTCCATCATATAATTTTATATCAATTTTTTAATCCAATCTCTTATCAATGAGTATGTTTCTCTATCATACTGTTATTTCCTTACCAAAGTTATTGCAAAATTTCTCTTGCATTTCTTGGAGCATATGTGAAAAAATTTATAATAACACATACTCATGAATGGAAATATAACATCCTACACTGGGCATACTTTTAATTTAATTATATGATAGCCAACTGTGTTCCAAAAGGGTTTGGAAAGATTATAGGAAATTCACTAAGTTTTGCCAACATTATTAGAATCAGCCTTCTTAATTTTGTCAGTAAGGTAGGTGTAAAATTGCATTTCATTGTGATTTCCCAAATTACTAAGAGGCTAAGAATATTTTTTTGTTTATTGGACATCTGATAATGGATTATCTGTTCTTAATTTTGTTCTATTTTTGTTTCTGTGGTCCTTATTTATCATTAATAGAAAAAATACATATTTACCTATGCAGATATTAATTTAACTGTGAATATACTAAATATGTACACTGTTTATTGTCTGTTGTTTATATGCATTAAAAATTTCTTTTTTAAATTTTGGTTTATCCTCTCACCCTCTCCATACTGTCTTTTGATTAAAAGAAAATATTCTTTTCATGTTAATTTATTGAATTTTTCATTTATAGTTTGTGCTGCTTGTGTTTTATTAAAAACATTTTCCTTTCATGATATCATAAAGAAATTTTCCTTTGTTATTTTCTACAATTTGCATTGTCTTGATATTCATATTTAAGTCTTTTATCTGTGTGGAACTGATATCTTTGGATATTATTCAATATAATCAATTACTCTGATATCATTTATTAAAGAAATATCTTTCTCCATATTTGTCATACCTAGGTTAGATTTATGGTTCTAGGATCACTATTCTGATCTGTTATCTTATATATCCATGCTTATAACACTACATTTTCTTAGTTTACCTTTAAAATAAATCTACATAGGTAAGCTCCTAACATTGTTCATTTTTTCACATCTTGACAATCCTTTTGCTCTTCTATAAAATTTCAAGATTTAACATGATTATAATACTCCAAAAATGATTAAAATACAGTATGTACTAAGCATTATCAATGTAGAAGTTGGCCTTTGGTAGATATTTTCTGCTTGAATTGGCCTGTGTTTCTCTTCCTTATCTTCCGCATCAAAAGTGCTTTTAAGCTCCAACAGACTAAAGTTTCTTATCTATGATTTGTGCTATCTGATGACATTCCCTTTATCTTAAACTATTTTTAGTCTCTTTTTGCGATTGGAGAATATCTAGAGTTGATTGTTTAAGTCTTCCTTTTACAGCTGAGACTGTCTTTTAACCTTCTCCAATTTCATATTGGATTAATTTAAACATTGTGTCTGTGTTATCTATGATGTGTGGATGTAAGCCAAAGCAGATGATATGCATGAATCTAAGCATGTCTTTTATGTGCAGTGTTAAAGTATATAGAACCAGAAGATGTTTTCAATTACTAATAGTTGAGCCAAATGTATTAAAACATGTCAAAAGCATTCAAAAATAAGATATTACCTGAGATTGCTAAAGAAAAATACCTTCAAATTAGGGTGAAAACACACCCATTGCTGATAATGGTTTATAGGCTGGTTTTGTGACAGGAGAGGGCTGACCTGAAAAAAGACCATGAAAATATTCAAGCTCCCATAAGACTAGAGAATATCATAAAGTTTGTTATGTTTCCTAAGATTCTTTCCTAAGATTCTTTGAGCTAAACCTTTCTCTTCTTTTACTATGTTCCTCTCAAACCTAACAGAAGAGGTGGTGTAGGGGACAACAGAGGCAGAAACAACAGCAGTATTCTAGGAATGTGTGATATGTTAAATATGTGCATAATGTATTTAATGACAGGAAATTAAAAAGTGTTAATTATTTTTCATGGCTCAATTTGAGCATGTTTTTCATGTTTATGATGCAAAAAAGTTCAGCTTTGAAAATTAATGTTATCTATTTCAGACACACACACAGAGAGAGAGAGAGAGAGAGAGAGTGAGAGAGAGAGAGAGAAAGAGAGAGAGAGAGAGATCAAAGCACTCCTCTACTATTCATGAAATTTTAATGTGGAGTGTCTGTCTCAATAGATGTTTGTCAATTTTATTGATCTTTTCATCAGTGTTTTTTTTATCATTTTTATTATACTTCTTTCATTTTCATTCATTTTACTCTTCATTATTTTCTTCTACTTTAAGTTCAATTTGCTGTTACTGTTCTAGTTACTTGAGATGAATGTTTAGCTTATGAATTTTTAAACTTTTCTTTTTCTAAAATATACAAATTGCAAATATTGAAATAAATTGTACTCTACACATTTTAGCTACATTACACAAGTTTTGATATGTTGAATATTTTATATATTAATTCAAAATACTTTGATATTGCTAACTTTATCACTTCCTCCCTGAAGTAGGTGTTATTTATGTTTGTTTACTTATTTCTAAACATATGGGTATTTAAAAATCTTTTTCCTATTAATCTTTAGCTTAAATGCTGTACGGTTAGCAAATATAATTTAAATTTTTTGCATTATATTGGGTCTGCTTTCTGACCCAAGATATAATTAATTTCAAAAAACTTCTATGTGTACTTAATGAGTAATCTCTTGCCATAAAGTCTACATTTTTTCTAATATTAATACAGCAACATTAGTTTCTTTCAGTTAGTGTTTCATCATATAACTTTTTTATCCTTTTATGTACAAACTGTTTATATAGTAGATGTGTCTCCTATAAACACAACATAAATGCATTTTTAAATTACATTTTCTGGGAATTGATGGAAACTACCTGGAGTAAAATGAACTTTTCAAATTCATTCATCTAATTTATAAATGAAATAACATTAGGGACTATTTATGTAGCACATACTACATTCCTAAAATGTAATGGACTGCTTATTACTTCTGTTTTTACAACTTTGAATTTTATTTGGTCTTAAATCAGTTTTTACTTTGAGGAAAACAAAGTTGCCTAATTAGCTCATTTTAGAACTTTGATGGTTCTTAATTATTTGGCCTCTACTAATCTATGCAGAACATTAAATTCAGCGCTGAGTCTATATGCTATAGCAGTGGGAGTGACATAAAAAGCCAACATAACACAGGTTTAGGAGTCAAATTCTGTTTCTCCACTCATTAGTTGTGTGCCACTGGGCAGATTATTTGACCTCCTTATGTTTTAGTTTTCTCATCTATAAAATGGGGTAGATAATAATGATGCCTACTTCATAGGGTTATTTCAAAGATTAAACAAGCTAATATATAAAAAGTGTTTAGGACAGTACTGGATATGTAATGAGCACTCTATAAGTATTATATAAAGAAATTGAAATAATATTATAATATTCTCTTAGCTATTACACCTACTTTCATTAGATCTTTAAGGATAATTGATAGATTTCAACATCAACTTTGTTTTCTGGGTCAGTTCTCGGCCATGCCTACACATATGGAACTTCTGTCAATGCACTTGGACATGGCATATACAAATGCCTTTGTATATGCTGTTCCCTGCATGAATATCATATTCTGTCTCTTACATCTAGGAATTCCTCTCAACCTCCAAGATCCAACTCATTATTAAAGTCCCTCTTTAAATTCCTAGATCTGTGTTATCTGAATGGTAACTGCTATGCACATGATATTACTGAGCACTTGAAGTGTGGCTAACTCAGACTAAGGTGCACCGGAAGTACAAATGCATCCCAGACTTCAAAGCCTTAGCTCAAAAAAAATAAAAGAATATAAACTAGTTCATTAATAATATTTATGTGAACTACATGTTGAAAGGATATTTTGGATATATTGGATTAAATAAAAGTATTATGAAATATATTCACCAACTTCCTTTCCTTTTGATTTCACTACTAGAAAATTTTAAATTACACATATAACTCATATTGTGATTCTATTGAACAGTGCTAGCCTGGACAAATCAGCTTCTTCCCATCTATGTGCTCCTACAGAACTTAATGGACCTATTTCTATACATCAGATACTATATTATAATACAATTTTCTTTTACTTTGATATTCTTCTACTAGATAACTATCCCTCCATGGGCAGAGTCTGTATTTCATTCATTATTAAATTTCTGACATATCACTGATGTCCTGACTCATTGTGAGTGCTCAATAAATATTTGTTGAATGAGATTGATAACATACTGTACATGTTTCAGTAAAAATTAGCAAACAAGTTAAACTCACAAAGATGATGTGGCTGGAGAAGCAAAACAACCATATGTTATCAGTGATGCTGTATGCAAAATACCAGCTCTTCAATTATACATACAGATCGAAGTTGGGATAGAATTCCTCAAAGCCTATGGAACCAATAAAGTATGACTGTCCCAAAATAACTAGTTCACATAAACAGAAAACACAGAAAAGAGATATACTTTGGGGCATTCAGCACTAAACCAGCAAGAAATCTCTGGGAACAGTTGGTAACCATCGAATTCTACCACCACCTCTCATTTCTCTCTCAAGAGATATAAAAAACATTATTGATTTGTAGACTCTTAGAATAGCATTTGATCCTTTGTTTAAGATAAACAATCTGTGTTCTTTTAATCTTTTCTAAAGCATCCTATTTCCCAAACCTTGTGATCACTATCAACGTAATTCAATTTCACAAGCTTTCTCATATCTGGGAGACACCATGCTAAGTCTTTATTGTATAGAGGACAAGCAATAAAGACAGGTGTCTAGCTTTAACAAGTTAATAATACATAATATGAAATGGACATAAAAACTAATCTTAACCCAAAGTAGATAAAAGAATGATAGTTTTGCAGTATAAATTAATAACTATATGCATGTGAGAGAGAAAAGAAGGCAGAGGAAAGAATGGAACAAAGATCTGATCCCCTATAATCGAGACTCCTAAGACAAAAATAAACTCTGAAGAGAATATATAAGTAAATATATATTTAAGAGAATATAATATATGAGAATATAATATATAAGAGAATATAAATAAAGGCTTACCTCAGTTTATTATGCCTCAACTTATTGTGCTTTGCATAGATTGTTTTTTTTTTTACAAATTGAAGCTTTGTGTCAACTCTGTACTAAGCAAATCTATTGGTGCCATTTTTTCCAACACTATATGTTCATTTCTTGTCTCTGTCACACATTGGCAATTCTTTTACTATTTCAAACTTTTTCACTATGATCATATCTGTAGTCAGCAATCTTTGATGTTACTAGTACAATTGCTTTGGGGAACCACAAACTGTGCCCATATAAGATGGCAAACTTAATTGATAAATGTTGCATGTATTCTGACTGCTCCCCTGACCAACCCTTTCTCTCTCTCTCTCTCTCTCTCTCTCTCTCTCTCTCTCTCTCTCTCTCTCTCTCTCCTCCCACTTACCCCACTTCCAGGCCCCCCTATTCCCGGAAACACAACAATATTGAAATTAGGCCAATTAATAATCCTACAAAGGCTTTAAGTGTTCAAGTGTAAGGAAGAGTTACATGTCTCTCACTTTAAATTAAAACTATAAATGATTAAACTTAGTGAGGGAGGCATGACAAAAGCCGATAGGCTGAAAGCTAGGCCTCTTGTACCAAACAGTCAAATTGTAAAGGGAGAGAAAAAGTTCTTGAAGGAAAGTAAAAGTGCTACTCCAATGAACACACAAATGACAAGCAGTAAAACAGCCTTATTGCTGGTATGAAGAAAGATTTAGTGGTCTGGATAAAAGACCAAACCAGCCAAAATATTCCCTTAAGCCAAAACTTGATCATGGGCAAAGCCCCTACTTTCTTCAGTAACATAAAGACTGAGAGAGGTATAGAAGCTGCAGAAGAAAAGTTTGAAGCTAGCAGAGGTAGGCTCCTTAGGCTTCAGGAAAGAAGCAATCTTCATAAAATAAAAATGCAAGGTGAAGTAGTAAGCACTGATGTAGAATCTGCTGAAGGTATCTGGAAGATTTAGCTAATATTATTAAAAAAGGTGGCTATACTAACCAACAGACTTCTAATGTAGACAAAAAAAATCCTTATACAATATTAGAAGATGCCATTTAGGACTTAGCTAGAGAGGAAAAATCAGTGCCTGGCTTCAGGGATTCAAAGGACAGGCTGACTCTTTTGTTAGGGGCCAATGCCCCTGGTGACTTTAAGTCAAAGCCAGTGTTAATTTACCATTCCAAAAATCCTAGAGTCATTAAGAATTATGCCAACTCTTCTCTGCCTGTACTCTATAAATGAAACAACAAAGCCTGGTTGATAGCATGTCTATCTTCAGCATAGTTTCCTGAAAATTTTAAGCCCCCTGTTGAAACCTACTGGTCAGGAAAAAATTTTTCTTTCAAAATATGAATGTTTATTGACAATGCACATGATCACTTAAGAATTCTGATGGAGATGTATAAGGACGTGTTCTTTTCATGCCTGCTAACACAATATCCATTTTGCAGCCCATAATCAGGAGTTATTTTGACTTCAAGTTTTGTGATTTAATAAATATATTATGTAATGCTACAGCTGCCATAGATTGTGATTCCTCTGACTGATCTGGACAAAGTGAGTTGAAAACCCCTGGAAAGAATTTACCATTCTAGATGCCATTAAGGATATTTGTAATTCATAAAAGGAGATCCAAATATCGACATTAACACGAGTTTGAAAGAAGTTTATTTAAACCCTCATGGATGACTTTGAGAGGTTCAAGACTTCAGTGGAGAAAGTACAGCAGATGTGGTGGAAATAGCAAGACAACTAGAATTAGAAGTGCATCCTTAAGATAGGACCAAATTGCTGCAATCTCCTGATCAAACTTGAATTGATGAGGAGTTGCTTTTCAAAGTGGTTTATTTTACTAAGATAGAATCTACTCATAGTGAAGATGCTGTCAACATTATTGAAATGATAACAAAAGATTTAGAATATTACATAAACTTGATTGATAAAGCAGCAGCAGGTTTTGAGAGGATTGACTTCAGTTTTGAAAGAATATCTACTGTGGATAAAATCCTATCAAACAGCATCATATGCTAGAGAGAAATATTCTGTAAAAGAATCAAAGCATGCAGCAAACTTCATTGTTACCTTATTTTAAGAAATTGTCACAGTTATTCCAACCTTCAGCAACCACCACCCTAATCAGTCAGCAGCTATTAATGTAGAGGCAAGATTTTTCCACCAGCAGAGATGGTATGTACTGGGAACCAAAAAATATGTGTGACTTTCTTTACTGCAATACTCACTTTATTGCAGTGGTCTAGAACCAAACCAGCTATATCTCTGAGCTATACCTGTATTAAAAAAAATTATTAAAAAAATAGAAAAATTTATGTCTGAGACACCTCCATCCTCAAATCACTTTTTGGGATCTTCAGAGTACACAGTGGTATCTGCTTTGGTGACCTCTCTGCCTTTGCCCCTTGCCAGGTATTCTGACTTCCTATGAAAAGGCGGGTCTTTTATTAGAAGTGTTAGAACCATTTACAAAAATCAGTTTCATGTTTAATTTTCAATAGATATTTGTTAGCTATAGGACATATTTTAAAATGGATTCACACTCATACCCCTCTGCAAACGAGTTTTATCTTAGATAAAATAACAAAATAGTCTTTTTAGTTTCTCTGATTGGATTGTTTGTCAGTTGTCAAAATGGCAACTCTTTTAACCTCCTGATCTCAAATTGAAGGTTTCCACCAACTGCAGTTGCAAAGAAACATATTCAAAACACAGATTGCATACTAAAGAGGAGTAAGTGACAGAAAACCTATTGTGTAGGAGTATTCTTTATGTTATATTGTTATATATGTTATACTGTTTATGTTACAATGTCTCTTTACCACTTTATTTTAGCAATATATAAGGGCACTATATTTCTAATTCTACAAAGAAGAGGTGTGATTTCTATAGAATGCAAGTTCGTGATGGTTTGCCGGTTTTTAAAGAGGAATTATTATAAACTGAATGTTGTGTCTTCTCTAAATTCATATGCTGAAGTCCTAATAATTAATGTGATAGTATTTGAAGGTAGGGCTTTTTGAAAGTAACTAGGTTTAGAGAAGTTCATTGGAATGGGGCTCCCATGATGGGATACGTTTTTAAAAGAAGAAGACAAGATTCTCTCTGTCATGTGAGGACATGAAGAGAAGGCATCTATCTGCAAGCCAGGTAGCAGGATCAGGAAACAAACTTGCCAAAACCTTAAAAATTATGGACTTGCCAAACCCCAGAACTGTGAGAAATTAATGCTGTTGTTCTTTAAGACACCCAGTCTGTGATATTTTGTTATAGCAGCCCAAGCAGACTAATGCAAGGATGTGCAAAACCCCACACTTGTATTGTTTGTGTAAACTAGGGGAATATGCAAAACAGATTACCCAGCAGAACGCTAACATTTACTCAATTATATGCCTTTCTCTTTCTTGTAGCAGTAAAGATTCCTGAAGCCAGTTGCCTTAGTGGCCATATATACTAGATTCCCTTCAATGCAGATTTTAATATTAGACCTAAGAATTTAGTTTATGATTTGTCATGGAAAAGTCCATGTAAAAGCTATATACAATGGTTAACATAGCTTCTGTTAAGGATTAGCATATTAAAGGAGATGAAGAGAAGGAGATTGGAGGGAGTCATGACTATATATTGCAACAACTCATGCCGAACGTTTTGCAAAATGCCAAGCAGTAAGTAAGGAGCAGATCAGGGTCCTTTATCTCTTACCTCCAGTCCAGTTTGACTGAACAACAGCTGCCATAACAATGTTGAGACTACCCTTTCACCTTGTTTATGTGTACTCATGGTGTGTGCATGCACAGTAACTTACAACATATACACTGGCATTAAGCCAGCCACTGCTGTTTCAAATATGGTGGAATAACTAGAGTACTGCCCCAGAACAGCTTAGAAAATCTCAGGTTAATAAGGAGAAGTGGGGCTGTAAGGAGAAACATTATAATATAATGTAAATGCCATAAAAAATTACTTCAAGAAATGTCATGGGTACCAGGAAAGGTCATGAGGCATGTTACATACACTGCTTTGTATTCTAGTGATTGTGAGGACATGATTCCTCTACTGTATCATGACAGTCTCAAAAATAAGCATCATGTTTTATTCATGTATTAATTCAGTGAAATTATATGTAACATTGATCTGACTGGGTGCTTGGTATAAGCTAAACTATTTCCCTATAATTTAGGAGCACACAGCCTAATAGAGGTTAGAGACACAAAAGTTGCTCATTTCAGTACACCGATCAAACATAAAACATGCTCAACATAGGAGATAGAATAAAGTAGCATTAACACTTATTGAGCATATGAGACAGACACTATTCTATACTTGGTCTTAGTCAAAAGGCCAAGAAGCAATTGAGACAGATACTATTCTAATAGCTTTACCCTGATTCATGTAATGCTCACAACTCTTGAGTAGCTATAACTATTAGCCCCATTTTACGAATGAGAACACTGAGGCAGAGAGAATTTGCTTAGTTTACCTAATGTCACAGATCAAATAAAGAGAAGATCTGGGACTTTACTATTTTTTTAATTGGGCTCAAAAGCCACACTTTTAACTATTACGATGTACTGCCTATTATAGCATATTAGTTAACAATGGCCCTTAATTTCCTGTGGCAGTTTTCCCCATCTATAAAATAATGGTCAAAATAGTACCTTTCTAATAGAGATGTTGTAAGGATTAGTTAAAATTATGCATATAATGTCTTTGGAACAGTATCTGGCATGTAGAGTATGTGGCCAGTAAGTGTTCATTATTAATGATAAATATTTGTTTAATATATGAAGAGTTTATCTCAGGAAATATTTTAAAGAAATAAATATTATCACCTCACCAGGACTATTTGTCTAAGGCTGTGGAGCTGGACCAGATACACTGGTAAGTTTTCATCTACTGCAAAGAAGCTTGTTGAATTGGGGAACTTTGGGTGTCATGCAATAACCCAAGCATGAGCACTCAATATGAATGCCCCTGGGCTTTACCCTGTGCGGATCACATCAAGATTAAGTGCCATGTCCCTGCAGCTAGAAAATATTATAGGTGCCCCAGCCATTATTTATAGCTTTAGAAACTTTCCAATATGATTGTCTATGACAAATATGTCAATTCCAATGCTGTGATTATGCAGGCACCTAGCAGAGAGGTTTACACAGTGTATAATATTAGCACCTCTAAAATCCCTTGGGGACACATTTAGAATAGTGAATTCTGTCATCTTGCAATACTTTTTCCACATCAGCTATGCTTCCTGTGCTTGAATTCCAGGTAGTAGCAGATACTTTATTGAGAAATGATGCATATGGACAATAATTCCATTAGTCTTTAAGATAGAGAATGAAAATCAAAAATACATTGGAGTCAAAAATTTATTCTTTGAAGAGGCTAAGTGCTCAGGACAGTTTGAACTCAGTTTACTTAATCTTAGAAAAATTAATTACCATGTTCAAATTACCTGTTTCTAACACAAAGAAAAAATCGTTCTTTATCCCATAAACTATAGCTTCTTTTTTTGTTGTTGTCACACCCTTTTTTTCAATGGATATGTTGAAGTTGTCAGACATAAAACAGGAGGAAGATTCCCTATAAATGGAACCCACATTAGCATTGGAAATAGCTCCAGCAGCTGCAGAGATTGATAGCCCTGAAACTCCTATCTGGGCATCAAGATTAAGGCCATGAGATGAAGGGTCTCAGACGAACATTTGTTATCAGTAACATTTCACATGGTCTTTGCTGAAACCAAGTGTGCAACTATAGTATGTTCCAACATCCTATTTACAATAATCTTTACTACTGATCTCGATGTGAAGAATAATTACTTGATGATCTAAACTGGAAGAAAAATTAAATCCACCTGATCCACCTCTTTTTAAATTTCTTATTGTAGTAAAGAAAATGTATCTATTAACCATCTGCTTCTGAATCTTAGTGTAGAGCCAGTAATAAAGCTCACGTCTTGACTTCTAGCCACTGCTATTTCCAAAATTACACTGCATCCTTAATTTGTTAAAACTAAATTTTCATCTTGGTAACAAAAAGGGAATAATTTAAATGATAATAAAAGATAACTATGACATGTATCAATGTTGCTTTGCAACATGCTAGTTCAATTAATGGAATTGGTATAAACAAATAATAATGCCACGGAAATACTTCAAGAAATTCATAGTCACATATTTAAAATAACAATGTGAATTTTAAAAGACTGACAAAAATGTTACCAAAAAAGATGAAATCATATAGACTTAAAACCCTTCTATCAAGAATCAGTGGGATATCTGAAACATCACTCATGCCTGCTGTTGAGAGTGACTTTAGTCTTCAATCAGCTTTGTAGGTAATTAGAAGTACTTAAATATCTCTGCTTACCTTTGGAAGTGAGGAGGAGATAATAAGAAACACTTTGATGACATGGCAGGATAGACAGATAGATAAAAAAAAAATAGGGAATCAGAAACCCATAGCTTTGACAGGTATTCTTGGCAAAAAAAAAAAAAAAAAAAAGTTAAAACCAAGTGAAAACCAGACCCCCAAAATCAACCAATGCCACCGCTAATAGTACAGCTTTTTTCACCCAAAAAACGGAAAAGGACTGAGAGAATCTGACCAAAACAACTCAAATAAATACAAGACTGAGGCCTTGGAAAATCTTGTTTCATTAATAATCCCAAATATTAAAAAAGAAACCATGAAGCATTTATTCCTTTTGTTGTGAATAAAGAAATTACCCAGAAAGAAGAGAAAATAACTTTGTGAATAAAAGTACATATTGCAGCATTGTATCAATTTAATTTGCACATGAGGTATAACAGGTACACTGCAAAAGAAATGTAAGCATACAATTCAGTGAATTCTTAAGTATACACACATGTAGTCACCACTCAGATCAAGACATAGATTCCCAGGACCAGAATGGGGCCCTCTTATCTTTAATGTCAATAGCACCAAGACCCCCAGCCACACCATCTCACCCCCAGTAACCACTCTTCTCACTTCTATCACCACAGATTTGTTTTGTCTGTTTCTGAATTTTGTATGTTGAGTAAAATATAATTGTTATATGATTCTTTTTACTCTATATCACATATGATTTGCAAGATCAGTTATGTGTAGTAGAACATTTTGCTTTTTGTGTGGCATTCCATTGTATTAATATACTATAATTCATCTACTATCTGATATACATTTGCGTTGCTTCCAGTTTTTCAGTATTATCTATTAAACTGCTGTGAAACTTATCTTGTACATGCCTTTTGATTTATAAATGTAATCATTTCTCTGTGATGTATATCTAAGAGTGAAATTACTGGTTACATATTTAATTTTTATTATTTTTAGTTTACATATAATTGTACATGTTTATGACATACAGTGTGACATTCTGATACTGTTAAAAATGTGTAATGATTCAATAAGATATTTAGCATGGCTATCACCTCAAATATTTATCATTTCTTTGTATTAGAAACACTCAAAATTTTCTCTTCTAGCTATTTGAAAATACAGAATAAATTATTGTTAACCATAGGCATGCTACATGCTATAGAACACCAGAAATTATTCCTCCTGTTTAGCTGTAATTTTGTATCAATTAGCCAATACCTCTCTTATCCTTACCTCCTCCCTTCCTAGCCTCTAGTTACCACAATTCTATTCTCTACTTCTATGAAACTCATGCATTTAGCTACCACATATGAGTAAGAACATGCAGTATTCATCTTTCTGTGCCTGGCTTATTTCACTTAACCTAATATTCTCCAAGCACATTCATGTTCCCACAAATAACAGAATTTAATTCATTTTAATAACTAAATCATATCTCATTGTGTATATATACCACTTATTTTTATGCATTCATCAGTTGATAGACACAGGTTAATTTCATATCTTGGTTATTGTGAATAACACTGCCATAAATATAATAGTGCAGATATCTCTTCAACATACTTATTTCCTTTTCTTTGCATATATACCCAGTAGTGGGATTGCTGAATCACGTGCTCCAGTTTCTTCGATAAACAATGCTGGGAAAACTAGATATCCATATGTAAAACAAAAGAAAAAAAAAAGAAAGAAACTGGACCTCTACCTATATCCTCCAAAAAATTAACCAAGATGGACTAAAAATTTAAATGCAAGACCTCAAATTATAAAAATCCTAGAGAAAACCTAAGAAATATCCTTTCAACATCAGCTTCAGCAAAGATTTGATGGCCAAATCCCCAAAAGGAATTGCAACAAAAACAAAAATTGACAATTGGGACTTCTGCACAGCAAATGAAATTATCAACAGAGTAAACAGGTAACCCACAGAATAGGAGAAAGCATTCACAAATGCATCTGACAAAGGTCTAATATCCAGAATCAACAAAGAACTTAAATCAACAAGCAAAAAACAACCCCATTTTAAAAAATGGGCAAAGGACATGAACAGACACTTCTCAAAAGAAGACAATAAACATATGAATAGATCCTCAGTAACACTAGCCATTAGGGAAATGCAAATCAAAACCACAATGAGATACTGTCTCATACCAGTCAGAAAGGCTATTACTAAAAAGTCAAAAAATAACAGATGCTAGCAAAGCTACAAGGAAAAGGGAACACTTGCACAGTTGGTGGAAATACAAATTACTTCAGTCACTGTGGAAAGCAGTTAGGAGATTTCTCAAAGAACTTAAAACAGAGCTACCATTTGACCCAGCAATTTCATTACTGGGTATATACCCAAAGGAAAATAAATCATTCTATCAAAAAGTCACATGCTCTCATATGTTTATCTTAGCATTATTCACAATATCAAAGACATGGAATTAACCCAGGTGTTCATAAATTATGGACTGGAAAAAGAAAATATGGTACATATACACCACAGAATAGCACACGGACACATAAAGAACTAAATCATGTCCTTTGCAGCAACATGGATTCAGCTGGAGGCCATTATCCTAAGTAAATTAATACCAGAACAGAAAACCAAACACCACACATTCTCACTTATAAGTAGGAGCTCAATCTTGGGTTCTCACTGACATAATGATGGAAACAACAGACAGTGGGATGACTAGAAGGGTAGGAAGGAAGGAAAGGGAGTTGGCTGAAAAACTATTCCTTGGGTACTATGCTTACTACCTAGGTGATGACATCATCCATAATTCACACTGCAGCATCATGCAATATACTCATGTTACAAACCTGCATATATATACCCCAAATCCAACTGAAAGTTGGAATTAAAATAAAGGTCATAAGTCTATAATGATATTTACAAAATGAAACATAAAAATCAGAAAATAAAAAACTAAATTAAGCCTCTCCACCAACATACATCAACATTTTCAAATAACCAAAAATGATGGAGCAGGAAAAACTGAGTAACAGAGCTGATAAAAGAATATAAGATATACATATCTCAAGAGATATGTGCATCATTAATATGCTTTACCGATGTCTTTCTATCCTCATTGTATGATTCAAATTCTGGTGGCCATTGGACTGTTAGTGTACTTATATTTTTCATTAAGTATTGCAAAAATAGTTGTAGGATTTAAAAAATGTTAAAACCTGAAAAATATATGACGAATATTTATTGACTGAAGTCAGAATGTGTACACAGGAGAAAAGGGTTATTGCAACTGCCTTGGATCTGTTAGTCTACCAAAAATGGAGGCACAATCCCAGAGGGAAAAGGGAAAGGGTTCCAGTTGAATTTCTTTTTAAACTTGCTAATAACAGGCCTTTTGGTAACAGGCTAATAATGTTTGCTAGCAGAAGAATGCTCCTCTGTGTAATGCTCTTAAAAGGATGCCCTTGGTTTATGATTTCTTACGAGAAAAAAATCCAGAATTTATGAAGTTATGAGGCACATACCCCTGGAAAATGTTATGAAAACTGTTTAATGATCTGGAAATCAACTACAGACCTTTCATCATCGAAGTGCTTTCACAGCATAAGACGACATGCATACCTAGGTTAGAAACCTTTTCTGTTACTGTAGTACATAAAGTGTGT
Organism: Plecturocebus donacophilus; assembly: GCA_004027715.1. Classification (NCBI taxonomy): domain Eukaryota; kingdom Metazoa; phylum Chordata; class Mammalia; order Primates; family Pitheciidae; genus Plecturocebus; species Plecturocebus donacophilus. Next base: position 38,235 of record PVKP010001427.1, on the reverse strand, counting down.
CTCATGAGGAAAGAGGATCTAGGGAGCCATATGGGATATCCGAGACCTCTCTCTGCTGGGCCTATGCCATTTGGTTGCTTGTATCCTTGACATTAGATAAGAGCTCAGATTCATATGAGCATAATTTGACAATTGAACCCTTTATCATAGTTCATAGTGAATGAACCAAAAATTCAACCATTAACCTTCATAAAATCCTAGATTAAAAAAAAAACTCACTCTAGAATGTTAAGACAAGTTAATTCCTCATACAAAATTATAAATGCATTTCTGACATCTTACTCTCTTTAATGATAAAATCTACCTATCTACTATCTGTTTATCTGTCTATATTTATCTATCTACATATATATCTATAATGAAATAATGAAGACAGTTTTGGCCCATGTCCATAAACAGTAACCTAAAATATTACTCAAGAAGTCAGAGAATACATGTAAATATTGGTTGTAAGTGATATGAGATTTTTATTCTAGCTTTTTTTTTTTGACTCAAAATAATTAACTAGGAGGGATTGATTGATGCAAATTGAAACATGAAAGCTAGGGGATGGCATAAGAGTAAAGTAGCCAGCACCACTGTATTTTCCCTCCTGGAGAAGAGTTTTTGCTGAGTCGCAAAACATTCATTGAATCAATAAACCTGTGTACAGCAGCATCTTCTATGCATGAGCCACTGTGCTTAGTTCTTGGTCAAACATATAAATAACACAAGTTACTTCTATAAGGGGGATACTATTAATATCATAACCATAGCAGAAGGTAGGTAAATTATAACATGATATATCAAATGCTATGAGCAAAAATACCTACAGGTAATAGATGTACACATAAGCAGGATTGAATTTAGACTTGGGGTGGGTAAATGAGAAGGTGTGACCAGTGGAGAAGGCCTTTACTTTTTGCATGGCACAAAATCATATTTAGTGGTTGCTTTATCATTTCTGATTCAAAAAATCAATTATGTTTCTTGAAAAGATAGTTTATGTCAAAAGGCTGTATACGGCAGTAACAAAATGTAATAAAGGTACATGCTGGAGCCCACTGCCTAGGAGTTATTGAGCATTGCTTCCCAAAGAAAAAATAAATAGAATTGAACAAACATCAGCTTGTTATCAAATATAAAAATTATGTTAATACTTACTTTGCTATTTTTGTTTGCTCTAATGAATGTACTACATGGAGCTTTTCCATTAGAATTCTTGGGAAGGGAAGAAAATTTAACCTTGGCACAAAAAGAGCCTAATGTTTTTAGAAACTACATAGATATTTTTAAGAATAAAGAAAATAAAAGCAACCTGGTAAAACATGCATGCCCACAGTTGATGAACACTGACAATCCTGACTGTTTATTCTCCAAGCCCTTTATTTAATGATGTAACTCTTCTCTCCTAGAATTCCTAATTTGGTTGGCATGTATATATAAAGGGAATCCAGGTGCTTCTGATCTTCAAGGCTGCTGTATCTTTCATATGTTTAAAAAAATAATGTTCTGCATCCTCTCTGATCTTCTGCAATCTGTTTCCTGGGTCTCTGTATTTAGTTATAAATAGCTTCAAATGGAAGTCATACCTGTTTCCACTATAAAAAAAAATCTGTTGCTTTATTCAATGATGAAAAATGAGTGGGATTCAGTGAAAAACAAAAATCTTGATCTCTAACTACAGTTGATTATTTGAAGAACTCCCTGGTTGGCTAGCTTATTTAATAAGTGAAGAAGTACTAGGAATTCAAGAGTATGTTTGAACTACTAGAATAGCCATTATTTAGCTTATTTCTCTTCAATGATAGTTGTTAACTCCTCAAGATAGAAAGGATTCATTAAAGAGAAAAAGAAATCTATTGAGTTACTATTTGTGGCAGACATTGTACTACATACATTACATATATTATCTCATTTAATCCTTAAAAAACTTACTGAGAAGCCTAAAATCTGAGAAGTTAGCTAGTTAGCTACATTCTATAGCCAGAGAGGTGAGAGTTAAACTTAATCCCAAATCAACCCTCAGATGAGCCATAGCTGTCTCCTCAAAGCTTGCTATTAGTCAGACAGGAAACCAGTTGAAGAATATTAATATATTCACAAAAACACATTTATTATGCTGGGAAAGGGGAAAGAGAGAGAGATAATGTTAAGGTTATTGATAGAGTAACACTCTTTCTACATAATCATGTATATACACATATGTGTATGTGTGCATGTAAATGATGGCAGTAGTGACCCATCTTGAGTGGGTGCTGCCATGATGCTGGCTACATCTGGGGAGATGCAGCCAGTGCTGTGCACTCCATGGAGCCTGCAGGAGCCAGGAATAGGCAGAAGCCCCACACCCTTCTGAGTTGGCAGGGTGAGAGCCTCGCACACCCCAGATGCAGCTGCAGCTTCCCAGTCGCTGCTGTGGACCTGGATATCCCTGTGATCTTGGGGACTGGGAGTAGGCAGGAGTCCTACCCTCCAACATACAGCTGCAGCTGCAGACCTAAGCATCACTACACTCTCAGGGGCCAGGAAAGGCCTTCTTTCCCCAACAGGCATGGATGTACCTGCTCCTGCTGCCTGGCTTCTCCCTGATCCTGGTGCTTGCTCCAATCTCAGAGTAAAATTGATGCCGAGCCTGGGTGCTGTTGCAACCTAGCCAGGTGGGTGTATGCTCAACACAGTGCTGACTCTGGACTATTAGTGCTGATCAGCATGGGAGGGAGGCTCAGGGACTGTTGAAGGCAGTTCACAGATGACCAGTAGGTGTTCTTTGGCATGAACAGCCTGGGTGTTGTGGATGAGGGGAGGAGGCAGACAGGCTAGAAAGGGGCAAGTCCCTGGCGAGGCCCCACCTTAAAGTCAGGGCGGGCCTGAGGTCTGGGGGCTGGGCTCTCAGTTCCATGGACCTGAATGAGAACTTATGAAGCTTTTTCCAGGTCTGCCCATGGACACTCAGGAATCAATCAGCATGTACTTCCTCCCCTCTGAAGCCCATAAAACCCCCAGACTCAGAGAGATGACAAGATGACCTGCCTGCAGAGAGGAGCTACTCACCCCAAAGTCTCCTCTCTGTAGAGAGCTGAGCAGATAGATGTCAGGACCACTAGCTGTGGAGAGGAGCTACTGACAGAGAGGAGCTACTACCCACTGTGGGTCTCCTTTCTGCTGAGAGGTGAGCATTCATTGGGACAACTTGCCTGCAGAGAGTAGTGGTCCACTGCAGGTCTCCTCTGATCTGTTCTGTCACTCACTAAAGCTCCTCTTCACCTTACTCACCCTCCACTTGTCTGCATACCTCATTCCTCCTGGACACTTGTAAAGAACTCAGGACCTGCGTAAAGAACTCAGGACCTGCTGAATCATAGGGCTGAAAGAGCTGTAACACAAACAGGGCTAAAATATGACCATTGCTCACCATTTTGCAGGTGACAAGAAGAGAAGAGAGAAGAGAAAGAAGATCTGTGGCCTTTCGGGGAACCCAAACCTAGGAGGTCCCCAAGCCAGAGCTGTGGCATACACTTTGGAGTTCTGTGGTTCCTACTGTCTCCAAGCTTCTAGGTGCCACTGCATTTCCTGGTGCCAGCTATGGAAGCTGCTTGCAGTAACACCTGGTCCAGCTATAGCCTTGCAGGGAGCCGACACCTGTGCCAATGCCTGGAGCTGCCTGCCCTGCTGCAGCCAGTGTGCCTGGCTGTGCACAGTGGCCAGACCCCATACTTGCTCACTCACACACCCCTCACCACTCTACTTGCCCTTGGCAAGCATGAATCCAGGCCAGTAACATGAGCTGAGTGCAGCCTGCCTAGCCAAGTGGGAAGAAAGGGTCTGGTGGGCCCCAGCAAAAGTCAAGCAAAGGCACCACTGACTACAGAGTATTTTAGCTGGAAAAGCAACACCCAAAGCATGCATATATATATATGCATACACACACACACACACACACACACACACACACAGGCTTACCAAATATATCTTTTGAATACATTCTAAATTCCACTCAATGTAAACATACTTTTGGAAAAGGGCTTCAATACTTTTTTATAATTATAAAAATGATAAGACATTCTCAAAGGAAAATAAAAGTACTTTCTGTCAAGTAATTGTAAATAATCTCAGATACTTAAATTAAGATACTATTTAAAATATTTGAGGTGTGAGTTTTCTGTGTAACTTTTTCCCTAACATATAATATCCGTGAATCTTGAGAGTGTGGTATTCAATACTTAAATATTACAGTTCTTACAAATTAGTAAACCAGATAGCATGAGTGAATTAAAAAGTAATTATCTCCAAGGCAATAGTCAGAGTGTGATATTTTGAAACTAAGCATAGAAAGACATAAATAATCAATCTCTTTTTCTAGTTACCCAAATCACCTCAAGATAAACGATGCTGCATAATTAAATAGAGGAAGGTTTATTTTGCTCAGATCCATGGGGAGCAGTAAATCTTTAACACTTACTAAAACTGTGTTAATTAGGTATCCACAAAAGGCACTGGTGTTACTAAAATGGCTGAAGGACTTTAAAAAATAATAATATTATTCAGGTGAATTTAAAGTATATTTTAGCCAAGTATCAAAGAAAAAAAGAAAATGGTGCTTCCTTTTTCATTCTTATCAAAATAAAACAGGCAAATAAATATACGATCAGTATCCAGTAGAACTGACAAGAAGATGAAGCCAAATGAGCATATGCTAGTGCAAGATGGCATGAAAAGGTTTAAAATATAGCAAGAAGCACAATTTAACTACCAAGATACCTGGAACGAGATCAGGGGCAATTATATGTTTGTTAGCATTTGGGTCATGCAGAGATTTGCTCTAAGTCCTTTCTCCTTTTTGAACCTCCATTTCCTCTTTGGTTAAAAAAAATCAGAATACAATATAATATTACAAAGTTATTGCAATGATCACATGAAATAATGAATGTGAAACAATTTGCAAACTATACAATACTATGAAAAATAACATATTTTATTTCTTTGTAGAGTAAAGTTTATTCAGAATGAATAAGAAGCATATAGTAGTGTGAACAGAAGAGAGGTCAGAAGTTTGAATAATCTGTTTAAGACAAGCTGCAAATTTAAGGGAATTTAAGCCTATCTCACTGATCAGATTCACCCATGCTCACCCTTGGCAGCATGACACAGATGATTTGTGAGTCCCTGTCCTATTTTCTCTCACTCGTCATTAAATGGGCTGGGCCACTCTGGAAAATGAAAAGAGAGGCAGATGGGAAAGCTGTTTCAGTGCTGTCATGTCTGGTTTTAAGACTATCCAGGCTCTGCTTCATTCTAAGAAATGGAAGCCAGGATTTCTTAATCTTGCACACCCCAAAATAAACAGTCTGCTGTAGACAGAATTACACTCAGTGGTCTTTGTTTAGCATTACTGTGTGGCTCCTTGTTCCAAGGCACTAACTTAACAGGCAAGTCCCTCTCCTAGCTGAACAACTACAAGAACAATGACATTGATTATGAAGCGCAAGAGTGGCATTTTGCCCTTGGTTGTGGATGGCACATTTCAAGGAGCTTTTGATGTCTTCCCCACCTCCAATCAATCTCTAACTTAAGTCTCATACTGATTAGCATCGTTGCATTTGTCTTTCTCTCTGCACCCAAATAAATGATTAAAAGTGACCTCAACATAGCAAAGGACAAGCAACAAGTCACTTACTAAAGAAATATAGCAAAGTAGGAGTGGAATTTAGAAAAGACCGTGCTAATCTAATATACTTTTTATATCCCTACTATATGCTATGCACTATAATTGTTGTTTAACTAAGGTCTCTTTTTTTAACTATTACAACAGTCCTTTATATATAATTATTTTAAAGCTTTTGTATAAAGCAAATTAAAATCAGAAAGCCCAATTTGCTTAAGCAATTATTGTTGGAGTCAGAGATTGAATCCAAATCCATGGCCTATATTCCTATCACTAGAACAATACTTCTTAGACTTTGTAAGGGTTTTGTGTTCATATTTGTTTTTCTTTATTGTGATTGTGTTACCAACAGAGAAACACTTTTATCAAAGAAAATCTCGCAGAGAAACTCAAGTGTAAAATAGACATGAATATAGTTAATCTGGTTGAGAAGGGGGTCAAAAAAAGGGGGCCTTCACTGGTAGCCCCTCAACATCCCTGTGGTGACCCCTCTGATACTTTTTTCTAAAGCTTTGCCTCCCTCCATAACTCAGAAAAAATATTTACCCCACCAAGGTAATGTGCGCCATTTTTCTGAAAATTGCTTTTGGTAGGTGCAAAGGAAATTGTAGCAGATAGCACTGAATGAGACTTCTGAAAGGCAGAGGACAGCCACAGACAGGAGACCAAAATGGGGCCACATTTGTAGTTGGCCTATTTCACAATTCAACCCACGACCAGTTCTGGCTGTAATATATTCAGTATCATTTAGCCTATGGATTGTGAATGCAAATTTATTTTTATCAGCATTCTCTCAGATTATGAATCATATATTTTCCTAGTCAAACCTTAAAGAAATGTCTGATTTATAATTGCTTTACTTGTCATTAAAGATGAAAAATGGATTTTAAAGGCAACATGAATGAGTTAAAGAGCATTTTAATTAACGTGCCTTTAATTAAACAAAACAAATTTTCTTCACAAGATACTGATTTTTTTCCCACCCCATCTAGGAGAAAGAGCAGCATCAATTGTTTCAGCTCATTAGGTTTTAAAGTTTTAACTGACTGAAAAGTTGAGTTCCTGAATTTATATTACAACTCATTCATAATGGGAAATTAATAGCTTATAAATAAAACTTCTCTTAAGAAGCAAATAATATTAAACATTTTCCTAAGATAAGCATTTTTTAAAAATTGAACTTATTTTAATTTCTCTATTTCTCTCTTCTGCCCCAGGTGGGCACACCCTAACAATGGAACACAGCAGCTGCCATGGATCAGAGTAACTTGGGAATCAAAGTGCACACAACTGTAGCATGACCTTCTCATTCACCATTTTTTTCTTGCTAGCCAAGGGCAGAGGCCTTTTAAATTACTGTTGGTTTTAATTCATATGCAAGAACATAGGCTCAGCAAATGTAACATAGGAGTTGACAAAACTGAGTGAGAAAAAGTTTATTTTAAAAAAATTAGTGGATAATAGCTACACAAAGAAATCTTCTATGAAATGTGGACTAAGTCAAGTTTCCTTTTTTGTAGCTGGGTTCAGAAAATACACTGCATAGAAATGTAATGATAAAGAAAACTATATTTAATGTTGGGGTCCCAGGAACAATTTGAAAGATGACATTGGTCTTCCTTGGGCATAGGGTTGAGACTCTGCAAAGTAGTACCTATTCTTCAAACATTCGCCAAACAAATGCATTATGACGAGAATTCTCTGCTTTTTATCTTAAACTTTAAAGTATATAAGTACCATCAAAGGGTGCTAATTTAAAGTGCAGGATCCCAAGCTCAACATCTAAGGTGTCTATCTCAATGGGCCAGGTATAGAGTTTGAACAAGTCTATTTCTCTTAACTGATTCTGAAACAAGTAGTCTGATGACCATGAAGAAAGAGACCTTAAGTGTTTTCTGTGTTTTTTTTTTCCTGAATATACTTTGTAGAGGATTGGAAAATATAAAATGAAAAAAATACTGAGAAGAAAGCATAATCACCCATAGTCCTACCACTCCAACACAGCTACTGCTTAATCAGCACAATAACTTCTAGATATGTATGTAACAGTCCACAGGTTTTTTCATTATGTATATTTATATATATATAATATATTCTGTTATACATATTTTGTAATTTTACATGTATAATTTATTATAATAGATCAAAAAGTTTTCTCTAGTCATTAAAAACTGCCTAAGTATAAAATTAGGTGTTATTAAAATATTTTCTCAAGATTTTGAGTACATGGTTCCATGATCATCTAATGCACAATGTAGCTAATAAAAAGTCTAATGATTGATTTCTGGTTGCTTTATACATGACTTCTTAAACAATCTCTCAAAACATAACAGATGTTATTTATATGCTTGATAATCTGAAATTGCATCCATCTGTGTAGGATAAAGAAAAATAAATCTAAAAAATTGGAGAGGTTAAACAAATAGAATTCTGTTAAACGTATTTTCTATATTTGCCTTTATTCATTTAACAGTGGACCTTAGATTTTTTTTCCAAATTAGTATTTTAAGATCTCATATTGAATTGCCAAGTAGCATTCAGTTTATGAATATACCATAATCTACGCCCTCCCAAAATGATGTACATTTAAATATTCCAAATTTTGCCCAATTAAAGTCAGTGCTGCAGTAAACATGTTTGGACATAACTACTGGAAGCACGTTCAAGTATATCTATAATATGGATTCCCAATAATAAAATTTGCTGTTAAAGAATTTTTTAAATATTGTTAGGCTGCTATTGCAAATACTGAGATTAGATACTGAGATAAGATTTGTGTGTAAGAAACTTGGTAGGGGATACTCTAGTTATTAATATCTATGAGTAAGTGAAAGGAAACAATGAATTTGCAGTAAAGGCTTCAGCCAAACCCAACAACCAGGTCAGGAACTGAGATATCCTTTAAAGGCATTCTGCAGCAGGGTAAGTGGGCTTAGCTTTTCGTAGTTTTAGATCAACCAGTTTTGCTGCCCCAAGAAAAGAGCATCATCTTGGTCACTGTAATGCCCTCCAATTCCCAGAGGCATTCAGCTGAATGATGTCAGCTGACAACTCTGAGCAGCTGAGATAATGAGTGCTTCCTACTTAAGGGAGTAGGGGTTTGGCCAATGAACCAAAACATTTACTACCATCTACCACTTGTGTGTGCATTATATCCACCTGTCGTATACAAATTCTGATAGCAACTCCTAATCTCGTGCTCCTCTTTTATTCAGGAAAATTAATGAGATAGATAAAAATTACTGGAATGAACTACCGTCCCTCAAGTCCACAAATAATTTTCAGTATCTCACTCTTCTACTTTATTCTACATATTCCTCACCTCTGATGATAACCTTTGTTGGCCAAGGTGATTTGCCTGGTAGAATGACCCAGACCTTCTTCCAGTGAGGCCCTAGTACTCTAAATTAAAAAAAATAATAACAATACAAAAAAAAAAGCATTTTTCTTCTACACTTCTAACTAAAACCTCTAAACTTCTAGCCAAGAACTACGGGGATGGCAAGCATATATTTCATGAGTGGGTCACAGGAAATAATGGTGAGTGGAGTATTCTTTTATCTACCCCTTTGTTTCTGGACTTATTTTTAAATTCTACCTTTTGGATGTACAGTACTATATGCTGGTCATTGATTTGGAGTATACACTGCATCCTGAAAAATGGCACCCATGTTCTTAGGGTATTTTATCCAAACTAATATTTGGCTATACTTTCCCCAGAACTCAAGACTAGTGGTTTCTGAGTGGTATAGCATGTGACTAAATCAGTGAACTCCATTTTTCATATATTTATTCCCTCATCTCATTTACTCTGAAGTAAGATCACAGGTTATAAATCCTTATCATTCCACAAGATTTCAAATAGTAGTTCTGGCTTACAGTCCTAGAGGCAGATAAGGTAAACTCACACTCAAAGTCTAAGTCAATTTTAGAAAAAGATGAATATCTGCCTCTATAAGGATGGAAAACATTCCAAAACAACATGAAACCAAGTGGCTGGTTGGTATTTTAGATTAATGATGCCCTATGGGGTCCTCAGGGTTGGTCTCTATTAAAATTTAAACCAAGGATTGAGCAGCCATGGTGAGTAACAGCCCATATCTTTAGGCATGTACAAACGCTTCATCCCTGACCCAGTGTCTATTGAATCCATTTACCCATTGTGCTAACACTGGAGTGGTCCATGGCATGTTGGCTGACATCAGGTGACTGAATCATGTATTTTCAGAGCTCCTTTCACAGGAACTATATCTGAAGAATAGTAACACATAACACAAATATCTTCATACTTTATGCCCTCTTTAGTAGGTCAGTCTTCATGCTTCTTCACCAGACCTCCTTGGCCCACATCCTCTAATCTTTTTATAATTCTTCTATACCACTGACCAGCCAAATAAGTCATTTATTATTTTCTATATATTCTTACCTAAGGCTGTTTCTCTTTCCACATCAATCGATCAACCAAGTGCAACTGAAGAGTTCAGCCCCAGTTCAAACTTTCATGTGTGATTTTTCAGGCTCTATTAAAGACTTTACCTGGAAGACCTCATGGAGGGAAAGCTGTCCTTCCCACAAAAGACTTGGTGCACAACCAGTGCATTGGAGTCTCTGGGAGGAGTTGCAGGGATTCAGGCCTACTCTAGCCAGCCATGCTCATATATGCTTGTCTTCATTCTTAGCTTAGGCACCTCTATTCAGAGGCCTGATGTGAAATATTTTTCAGGCACCTCTTCTTTATGAAGGGTACTTGAAAACACCTTTCTCCACTTCAACTCAATTCTTTTAAACTTGTGCCTTCAAGGAAAAAGAGAGTAGAATACTTAGGGATCACTTCACCCAGCAAACAGAAAAGCCTGAGAGAATGTGTTAGTTTGCCTTGATGTTGAAACAAGTATCTTATTAAGCTTAGTGAAGAAGATTGGTTTCTTACAGGAACATCACTACAAACCCCCTTCTTCAGACTACCCTGATAAACTGTGACTCTGCCTATAGGGGAGGTGCAAGGTGTTGAGTGAATGAGACAGTGCAAATACCTGAAACCCTCTTCTTCCTCATCTAGGTACTAGGCAAGCTCTGGCACACCTGACCCACCTGTGATAAACTTTTTGCCACTCATAAACATATTTGGGCCTCCCCCACAGAGCCAGCCCTAAAAAAACACCCTTAGACCTACAAGGAAGTAGTGGGAACAGTATATGATGAGATCATTAATATATGTAGATTTCTAGGTTTATTCATGCCTCTCCTGATGGTTATTGAGGCCACTGCTTGAAGTCAGGTTCATTGTTTTGCAACACAATCTGACTCTTAACTGACAAATTTCCTGGCATGCAAAAAGTGGCTGCTGCCAAGAAATCAAAGACTGACTAGGCAAAAGAGCAGCTGGAGAGTAGTAAACAGGCATCCTCTCCTGGACCATCCTGGCAAAGGCCTTCCAGAAAAGATCACTGAACATGGTCTCTCAATGATGGGGTCTCAAGGAGATTGATGGGCTCCCTGCCAAGGAACTTGTGGCCAGGTTTAGTCCATGAGAGGCCCAACAGACAACCTCTTGGGGGTTCAAGTGGTGTCAGTCCCTGTGATTGGCATTGGCACTGTTCCTTCTGAGCCTCCTGGTGGGCCTGAAGATGAGCTGAATGGTCCATTCAGCCTCTGCCAGGTCTTACAGTATTCAACAATAAACAAGACTTAAAGTTAGACTGAGTTCCCTCTGTCTTCAAAGGGAACAAAAAGCCCTACTGCACGATCATAGTCCAATGGAGAGGTGAGGGGATCTAGTACTTCTTGGGCCTTTTGGAGATAAGTACCCAAGTAACTTAAGATTCCCACAACCCTTGGCACCAAGATAAGGAGAAACAGATCATGCTCTCTGAAATTGAGTGTGAGGCTATCATCACTAGCACCCTTAACCAGGCCTGACTATAGATGGGTCACTTCAGGTTTCTACAAATCTCCATTGTATGGCCCCCACCACTGAATGTATAGTTGGTATAGATGTATTATAGATGTATTATGTATGTGCACCATATTCACCTGCACCTACAGCCCTGGCAAGAATTGATGCAGTTAGGGCCATCTTAGTGGGACATGTGGAAGACTGTTAATTTGCTCCACTACTGACAACTGGTGCCGTTATTCCCTCCAAAATGAACCACGCTTTGGCCAAACTTAAGGAAAGTGAAATTCTCTATGAGACTATTTCTCTATTCTATAGCCCTATCTGGCATGTGCACAAGGCTTTGGGTGCCTAGAAACTCAACTTTGAGTATTGGAGGCTCAATGCTGTCATGCCACTCTCAGAAATGATGGAACCAGATGTTGTAACTGTCACCGGAGCTATTGTTCAAGCTAAGGGAACTTGGTGTGCCTCAATTAATATTACAAACGCCTTTACAGCATCTCCTTCAAATCAGATTATCAGGATCAATTTGTCTTTACATGGAATGGATTCAAATGTACTGTAATGTCCTTCCTTAATGCTATCTAAATTATCTGGCTATCAGTCATCAACAGATAGGTCATAACCCAGAAAAATGTCACTCCTAGAGAAAATACTAGCCTTTCACTATATTGATGCCATCTCCTGGTGGGCACAGACAAGGCCATCACCCAACAAAAACTGGTTGCCCTCTTGACTTACAAGTGACAATATGGCCAATCCATTACTAAAGAGTATAAGGATCTAGCAACTAAGTAAAATTCCTGGGCATGATCCAGGAAAGTGTGCAATTCTAGAACAGACATTTATCAAGCATTTGACTCGCTCTACATGCACAAATAGAAAGAGGAGCCCTAACCAACAAGATTCCCCTAGAAGGATCTTCCCACAATCCACTCAAGTTACTCCTCCAACCCACCCAGGGCCCACCAATTCATATTTGCTGTTTGAGTAACAGGTTTTATCAACCTTTCAGTTTGACAACTGAAACCTATGGCAGAAGAATAGAGGTTAGAGGTATCTATTGGACCTTTGGACTCATAGGCTCCCCAAGTCAGTTTAAAAGTATGCGTGCTTTAAAAGATTATTATTGGCCTGTCATTGTGCCTTGGTGGTTACTGAGTGCATGGCCCATGGTCATGAAGTAGTGTTGTAACTAGAGATCCCAGTCACATCTTGGGTCTGAACATAGCCCTCATATTGCCAGGTGGAGGAAGCTAAGAAATTCTCTCTAGAGGAATAGAATTGGAACATAGAGAAGTGGGTAAAATCTGGCCAGATGGGTTTCAACACCATAAAAAAGCTTCAGGAATGCTCCTCTACCCCTAGGCATATGCTCCAAGAGCCACTGCCTCCACTGGCCCAGAGGAAACACAGATATAGAAACCTCCTGGACCATCAATAGGCCTGGTTCACTAAAAGCTCTTCCCAGTTAACTTATACCAGGATGGAAAAGGGTATAGCTGCCATCTCAGCTAAGAGAGACCTGTCCTTCACTGAGCACAGTAAAGGATGTTCAGCACAATGAACAGCACTTCATATAGTGTGGATGGCTATCCAGGCCACCCCAGCTGATGAGATATGCTACATTTGCACTGACTCAGTCTGTGGCCAATGTCCTGGCCATTTGGTTAGGCCACTGGCAAGTCTGACTGCCATATAAACAAGCTTCCCTATGGGGTTGAGACATTTAAAAAACAAATTGCTCCATTCCTAATAAGGTTTTCTTGTAAAGGTTGATGATCACCAGAAAGGCCCTTGGCCTGACAAAGAGAAATATAACCAAAGAGCAGACCATGTTTGTCAGCTAAACTCAGAGGCTGAATTGTGCTCTAATCCAGAACAAACAGATGCTCAATTTACTGCCTTCTGGATCCATGAGAATTTTTTATGCCATCCTAGACTGGCCTACATGCATAGGCTACCTCTGTGGCCTGAACATGCCAAAACAACATAAAAAAGGTTTTCCTCTGGCCAGACCATGGCCTGACCAAAGCTAAAAATGCTGCCTGAGAAGAAATCTCTCCAGCCAATGACCAAGGAGATTCTGATGAATAGATCACATTGGGCTTCTCATCCAATCAAGAGGATTCCGCCAGATCCTGACTGTAGCTGATACTTTCTCTGAATTTGCACAGGCATCCTTGTGCATTCCACTGACTCAGGCCACACTATCCAGATCCCACAGGACCATACGCATTTCTTGGTCAGGTTTCCTGAGGGGATTTAATTTGATAATGGCTCCAAATTGTGTCCCAAGTTATATATCAATGGGCCCAGTCTCAGGGCACACAATGAATTCTTTATATTCCATATCACCGCCAAGCTGCAATGATGACTGAACATTTTAATGGATAATTAAAAGACAGACTTAAGTGGCTGATAGCACAAGTAAAGATAACCCTAGCCTGACATCGAGCAAAAGCAGTCTGGGGTCTCAATGCAGTACTTCTCTGAAAGCGTACTTCTAATTCATTCTGTATGTGTTACTAAGCTGTCTGACCTCTTCCTTCAATTGCATACCCCTTTTTAATAAGTATTGACAGCTGGGACTCTGGAGGGGACCCTGCAAAGGCCTTCCCTTTCACTCTCTTTCTTAAAACTCAAATACTTGAAAGACTAGAATGGCTATTAAACAATGAGGAGTGGGAGACAATTACCTCCTCTATTTACTACCTTGATGTACAAGTTGAATTTTTTTGCCAATGAGGACTTCAAAAATAATGACCATGAATTTGAGTTCTCTAGTTCAATATTTTCCTTAAAGTGGCCCTGATGCTTCTTCCCATGTAGCCCCATGGGATCAATATCAGAATACAAAATGTTATTGAACCACAAAAAGGCCAGAAGACTTTCATATATCATCCCAGGAAATGGATTAAGGGTTCTATCTTTACTCATGGTACAGGAAACATAGCCCACATTGCATTCAATGGGAAAAGGTCTCCTTAACTAGTACCAGATGAATACCTTCAAACCTAAGAGCCTGTGCAGGACAGTAAGGGTAGAGAAATCTAACCTCTCTTCTCTCTCTCCTGCAGAAAAGCCCGTGATTCCTGCCTTGCCAAATCTGTTGCTTTTTCTTCCACCATATCCCAGAGGGCTAGATTTCCAGGAATAGCAGGATGTCAGCATTTCTGGTTTTACTACAAGCTTGTTCTGGAAGTTAAGGTCTGGCTGAGTGTGGATAAAAGGAGGAAACTGCGGTAAAAGGCAATTAGGAAAAAAATTGTTAGGTTCATCTGAGATATAGGTTAAACTGCAAGTCAGCTGGTTTACTGGAGAGAACTGGGAAAAGACACAGCTGAGAACAACCCCCTTGGGGTCAGAACAAATCTCAAAAACTGACTGCAAAGGTAATTATCCCTTCAAAAGAGACCAAATTTGATTGGATTTATCTGTAATGTAATTTATGGAACTAGACGTTGTTAAAAACAATAGAGCATCAGCCAACAATAAGTGGAGTTTAACAGCTGGGCATTGTCTGGAAAACAGTCAGTCAAAAAGAGCCCTGTCAAAAAAACAGTCACCTTAAGAGTGACTGTGTCCATACCCAAGGCTGTACATCCTGCGAAGCCACATCAGAGGCTTCATTCTGCAGGTCAGAAATTGACTTCACAAAAATAATAGCACCCATTACTAAACAGCTAAACAAGAAAACAAAAAGTATAAGATGAGGGGTAAGGAGAAGTATAGTACCAGTACCCAGAACTGCTACAAAAAATCTCCAGTTTCCATGGTGATGGTCAATGGGTACAAAAATGTATTTACACAGAATGAAAAATAAGATGTAGTATTTAATAGTACAACATGGTGATTACAGTCAACAATAATTTAATATACTTTTTTTTTTTTTTTTGAGACAGAGTCTCACTCCGTCACCAGGTGCCAGGCTGGAGTGCAGTGGCACGACCTCGGCTCACTGCAACCTTCACCTCCTGGGTTCAAGCAATTCTCCTGCCTCAGCCTCCGCAGTAGCTGGGACTACAGGTGCGCGCCACCACGCCCAGCTAATTTTTTTGTATTTTTAATAGAGACCGGGTTTCATCATGTTGGCCAGGATGGTCTCTATCTCTTGACCTCGTGATCCACCCACCTCGGCCTCCCAAAGTGCTAGGATTACAGGCGTGAGCCACCACGCTCGGACTCTTAATATATTACCTTTTGAAATAACTAAAGAATTAAAATTTGAATGTTTATAACACAAAGAAATAATAAATCCTTGAGGCAATGGATACTCTATTTAACCAGATGTGATTATTACTCATTGTATGGCTGTATCTAAATATCTCATATACCCCGTACATTTACTATGTACCCATAAAAAATAAAATAATCAGTTTCCAGCAAAAATTGCAAGACCTGCAGCACAACAGGAAAGTATGGCCCATACACAAAGGGGGAAAATCATGCAACATATATTGCCTATTAGAGCGAAGAGATGTGAGATTTTTTCTAGTGAATTTTCAAAAAAATTCAAGGAAGCTATTGTAAATATGTTCAAAGAACAACCATAATTAAATAAAGAAAATTATAATAACAATATTCCATCAAACAGTGACTATCAATAAAGAGATGTAAACTATAAAAAAGAACTAAATGGAAATTCTGTAGTTAAAAAGTAGAAAAATTTAAATGAAAATTTTACTAGAGATTAGAACTGGCAGAAAGAAAATATTAGCAAACTTGAGGATAAATCAATAGAGATTATGCAATCTGAAGAATAGAGGGCAAAAAATGAAGAAAAATGAGTGTAACCTCAGAAAAATACAGGACACCAGGAAGTATACCAACATACATGTAATAGGACTACTAAAATGAGAAGAGACAGAAAAAATAAAACAGAAAAAAACATTTTTAAACAATGACTGAAAACATTCCCAATCTATTGAAAAAATTATATATTTATGAAGCCCAACTAATTAGTATATGTAACATTAATCTATACCTCTAAGAAGCTCAATAAACTCATTTTTACATCAAAGGAAAAATACTGGAAGTAAGGGTAAGATGGCTAGCTAGATGCAACCAGGTGGAACAGCTCCCACCAAGGGACCAGGACGACTGGCATGCTCCTATCAGATTTTCAGAAAGAAGGCATTGTGAGTGGATGAGGAGATAACACAAAAGTTGGGATAAAGGTGGAGAAAGCTGGGAACACTCCACAGGGCTATAATGCACCCAGACTCATTCCTGGCCCCAAATGTCTCTGCGAGAACAAATGAGTTGAACTGGCAATGAGCAACCCACTCTTGCTACAGGCCTCTGGAACGCTGGCAGGAGGCGACCCCTCAACCCTCACAGATACTCAAGTTGGCAGTGAGGGCTGTACAGAGAAGTGGTAGGGGCAGCAAAACAGCTAATATGGAGCCTGGAGTGTTTTTGTGGGAACATTTGCAGGAGAGCACAGCCAGGAATGGCCATCCACCTAGACCTGACTTGCTCCTTTAAGACACTTCAGCTGAAGAGGAACTGTCAGTCCTGAACACTACAGGGTGGTCTTGCCCATCAGACAGGCTTGTCTGACCTGAGAACCCCTCAGCTTGCTGGCCTCTCCTGGGACCCCAAACCAGCCACACCTGCTTGCAGGGCAGCCTCAGGTGCACTTGGGGACTGCACATAGCAGACCATGCCTGAATGGCAAAGAGCTCCAGCAGTACAGCCCCTGTGGCCATATATCCACCCACATGCTCCAGCCCCATACTGCAGCTTCCCCTGGGCCCACAGAAACTCCCACATCACTTTGCTGGCACATGTCTACATGGGAAGGCTTTGCTTTCCTTGCCTCACCAGTGCACAGGAGTGCAATTTGTCCCCACTCTCCTGCCCCCAGCCAACCATCATTGCAGACAGAGCCTTAGGGAACACAGAACCAGCAAGCCCTGCCCTGCCAGTGCCCTGCCTTTGTGCTAACACTGCACAGAAAACAGCATATCCTCCTCTATGCTGAATGACCACTCCTGCTTGCAGGGTACAGAGAAGGCAACCAGACCTGCATCTCCTAGTATCCTGCACCACAAGACGACACTGCCTCCAGTGCAACCACACACACAGTCACAAGTAGGGGTCTGCCATTACCTTGGATATGTTGCCTCACTACTGTGGTGAACATCCACAGGGAGTCAGGCACCCTGGCATCTATTACCTGCCACAGCTACCACTACTGCTGCTGCTGGCACATGTGAACAAAGACAGATCCCACCGTTACTGCATTACAAAATATGTTTGCTGATACCACCTATCAGAGTGTACTAATCCACAATCTGGGAGCACATCAGCTCCCACAGTGCAGTAGATTCCTAACCTCAGAGAGCCAGAGAACAACGTCAAGGCCCAATACGAGTCCCCCAGAGTTAGAGCATACAGTTCAGGAGTTGGCAGCTGAGTGTGAGCACCCTAAAATCTTCCAGTAATTAAGCCAGTTGTTTGAATCTACCTTATACTACAATCAAACCCTCAAGATCATCAAACAGGATGAAGAAAATAAACACACACAAAGGTCAGCAACCTCAAAAAATTGAAGAAAGATAAGCCCACAAAGATGAGAAAGAATGAGCACAAGAACCCTAACAACTCAAAAAGCCAGAGTGCCTTTTGTTCTCCAAATGACTATATCACCTCTCCAGCTAGACTTCTGAACTGGACTGAAATGGCTAAAATGACATAAATATAATTCAGAATATGAAAAAGAATGAAGATCATTGAGCTACAGAACTATGTTGAAAACCAATCAAAGCAAGCAAAAAATAATGATAAAACAATGGAGATCTGACAAAATGGCCAGCATAGAAAAGAATGGAACCAAACTGACAGAGCTGAAAGGCACACAATAAGTAATATAATTGCAAGTCTTAATAGCAGAATAGACCAAGTGAAGAAAAGAGTTTCAGAGCATCAAGACTGGCTTTCTGAAATAAGAAATTCAGACATGAATAGAGAAAAAAAAAAGAAATGAAAAAAACTCAAGAAATGTGGGATTATATAGAAATAAATCTATGACTCATTGATGTACCTGAAAGAGATGGGAGAATGGAACCAACATGGAAAACATTTCAGGATATCAACATGAGAACATTAACAACCCAACAAGATAGCTAATATTCAAATTCAAGTACAGCACAGAACCCCAGAAAGATATTCTCTAAGAAGAACATTCCCAAGACACATAATCACTGGATTCTCCAAGGTCAAAATGAAAGAAAAAAATGTTAAAGTCAACTAAAGAAAGGACAGGTCACCTACAAAGTGAAGACTATCAAACTAACAGCAGACCTCTCAGCATAAACACTACAAGCCAGAAGAGATTGGGGTCTTACAGTGAATGTTCTTAAAGAAAAGATATTCCACCACAAAATTTCATAACTGGACAAACTAAGCTTCATACGTAAAGGGGAAATACGATCTTTTTAAAGAAGCAAATGCTGAGGGAATTCATTATCACCAATTTTGCCTTATAAAAATTCCTGAATGAAGCACTAAATATAGCAAAGGAAGACCATTACCAGCCACTGCAAAAACGCACTGAAGCACACAGACTAGTGACACAGTGAAGCAACCCATAAAAAAGTCTGCAAAATAGCCAGCTAACATCATGATGACAGGAACAAATTTACACCTACTTTATTAGTCCATTTTCATGCTGCTAATAAAGACAAACTTGAGACTGGGCAATTTACAAAAGAAAGAGGTTTAATTGGACTTACAGTTTCACGTCGTTGGGGAAGACTCAGAATCATGATGGAAGGCAAGGAGGAGCAAGTGAAGTCTTACGTGTATGGCAGCAGGCAAAGAGAGAGCTTGCACAGGGAAACTCCTCCTAATAGAACCATCAGATCTTGTGAGACTTATTCACTATTATGGTAACAACATGGGAAAGACTAGCCTCCATTATTCAATTACCTCCCACCATGTCTTTCACATAACATGTGGGAATCACATCACATATCAATATTAACCTTCTATATAAATGGGCATAATGTCCCAATTCAAAGACAGAGTGGCAAGCTGTATCAAAAACTAAGACCCATTAGAATGCTGTCTTCAAGAGACCCATCTAACATGCAAAGAGAAACAGAAAAGTAAGGGTTGTAATCCTAGTTTCAGACAAAACAGACTTTAAAACAACAAAGATTAAAAAAAAAAAAAAGACTAAGAAGGGCAATACATAATGGTAAAGGGATCAATTCAACAAGAAGGTCTAATTAAATTCACATACACTCAACATAGAAAAACTCAGATTCATGATGCAAGCTCTTAGAGACCTTCAAAAAGACTTTAACTATCATACAGTAATAGTGGAAGACTTTATCATCCACTGATGGTATTAGACAGATCATTGAAACAGAAAATTAACAGATATTCAGGATCTGAACTCAGCACTGGATCAAATGGACCTGGTAGACTTCTACAGAACTCTCCACCCCAAAACAAAAGAATATATGTTTTTCTCATTTCCACATGGCACACATTCTAAAATTTATCACATGGAAGTAAAACACTTCTTACCAAATGCATAAGAACCGAAATCATAACAATCTCTCAAACCACAGTGCAATCAAATTAGAAATTAAGATTAAAAAATTTACTCAAAGCCATACAATTAAATGAAAATTAAATAACCTGCTCCTGAATGACTTTTGGGTAAATAAAGAAATTAAGCAGAAGCCAAGAAGTTCTTTGAAACTAATGAGAACAAAGACACAACATACCAGAATCTCTGGCACACAGCTAAGGCAGTGTTAAGAGGCAGATTTATACCACTAAATGCCCACAACAAAGCTAGAAATATCTTACACTAACGACCTAACATCACAACTAAAAGAACTAGAGAACCAAAAGCAAATGAACTCCAAAGCTAGCAGAAGACAAAAAAATAACCAAAATCAATGCTGAACTGAAACAGATTGAGATATGAAAAAAAAAAAATTCAAAAAATCAGTAAATGCAGTTTTTTTTTAAATTAATAAACAGCTAGCTAAACTAATAAGAAAAAAAAAAGATTCAAATAAAAGCAATCAGAAATGACAAGAGGGATATTACCACTGACTTCCCAGAAATACAAATAACTATCAGGGAATATTATAAACACTTTTATCCATATAAACTAGAAAATATAGAAAAAATTGATAAATTCCTGGACACATATATCCTACCAAGACTGAACCGGGAAGAACATGAATCCCTGAATAGACCAATAATGAGCTCTGAAGTTGAGGTGGAAATAAATAGCCTACCAATCAAAAAAAGGCTAGGACCAGACAGATTAATGGCTGAATTCTATCAGATATACAAAGAAGACCTGATACCCTTGCTGATGAAACAATTCCAAAATAAGGGGAAGAGGGAGTCATCCCTAACGCATTCTGTGAGGCCAGCATCATCCTGATATCAAAACCTGGCAGAGACACAACAGCAAAAGAATACTTCAGGCCAATATTCCTGATGAACATCAATGCAAAAAACCTCAACAAAATACTGGCAAATTGAATCTGACAGCACATCAGAAAGCTTATCTGCAATGAACAAATGAGTTTATCATCCCTGGGTTGCAGGGTTAGTTCAACATACTAAAATCAATAAATTGAGTCATTACTTAAACAGAACTAAAGACAAAAACCACCTGATTATTTCAATAGATGCAGAAAAGTCTTTTGATAAGAACACTGCTTTATGTTAAGAACTCTCAATAGGTATTGAAAGAACATACCTCAAAATAGTAAGAGCCATCTATGATAAACCCTTAGCAAATACCACACTAAATGGACTAATGCTGAAAGCACTGCCCTTGAAAACTGGGACAAGACAAAGATGCCTTCTCTCACCACTCTTATTTAATATAATAGGGAAAGTCCTGGCCAGAGCAATCAGGCAAGAGAAAGAAAGTGTATACAAATAGGAAGAAAGGAATCAAACTATCCCTGCTTACATATGACACAATCCTATATCTAGAAACTCCATAGTCTCAGTCCATAAGCTCCTTAAGCTGATAAACAACTTCAGCAAAGTTTCAAGACTCAAAACCAACATTTAAAAAATTGCTAGCATTCCTATATGCCAATGATCATCAAGCCGAGAGCCAAATCAGAAATCCAATTCCATTCACAATTACCACATAAAGATTAAAACAACTCAACATCACTGATCATTAGAAAAATGTGAATCAAAACCCCAATGAGATATTACCTCAAACCAATCAGAATGGCTCTTATTAAAAAGTCAAAAAATAATTGATGCCATTGTGATTGTCAAGAAAAAGGAACACTTAGACACTGTTATTGAGAATATGGGAATCAACCTAAATGCCTATCAATGACAGAATGGATAAAAAAAATGAGGGGTACATATACACCATGAAATACAATGCAGCCATAACAAATAATGAGATCATGTGCTTTGCAGGAATGTGGATGGAGCTGAAGGTCATCATCCTTAGTAAACTACTGCAGGAACAGAAAACCAAATAGCACATGTTCTCACTTTTAAGTGGGAGTTAAATGATGAGATCACATGGACAAATAGAGGGAACAACACACTCTGTAGCCTATCAGAGTGTGGGGAATGGGAGGAAGAAAAATAACTAATAGGTACTAGGCTTAATACCTGGGTAATAAAATTTTCTGTACAACAAACCCCCATGACACAAGTTTACCTATGTAACAAACCTGCACATGTACCCCTGAACATAAAATTTAAAAAGAAAATAAACTAAAACACAAATGCAAGAAGAAATCTTGAATTAAGCAAGAAAAATATTATATATATCTTACAAGGGAATTGCAAAAAGATTAACAGTGGAATTCTGATCAAAAACAAAGGCATCAAAAGATAGTAGGATAAGATATTTAAAGTGCTTAAGGAAAAAACTGTTAATCTCCTATATTCAGTATACCTGCACTTTAAAAGTGAAAGAAAAATAATTACATTCTTACAGAGACGAAAACAAAGAATATCTTTTGCTAACATATCCACCTTACAGTAAATGCCAAAACGTTCTTCAGACTGAAAGTTAGTGACCTCAGACTGATTTCTACCCACAAACACACTCAAAATAACACAAAAAAAGGTAATTGTGCAGTTACAAAAGACAGTTTAAGCCTCTTTCTTCTCCTTTCTTAACTGATTTTAAAAGCAGTGGTATAAAGTAATATGCATATAATATATTGTTGGGTCTATAACAAATAAAAAGTAAATATATTTGCCAGTAACAGGGGGTCGGAGTGGGAGCAAAATTGTATTGGTCTAAGAAAACGACTCCAGTTGGTAATGTAAATCTATGGGAAAAACTGACAAGAACTAGAGATGATAAATAAGAAGTTTAATATAACAAAAGCTTGTTATACTTGTTCTCCTTTCTTTATCCAAACCTCCCTCACTTGCCCAACCTGTGTCGCCTGTCTACATCACTGTTTCTTAAAGGCACTCATTTTCTCTCTATTTCTAGTCTACGCACTCATCATATTCATCATATTCTCTTTTATGATTCAGGCTTTAGTCAAAGAAAGAAAAATCCAAAAAAGGGAAATATCTTTCTGGCAACTTATGCTTTCATTTCAGCTTTTTGGCACAAACTTTTTCTGAGGAAAGGGTTCACAAAAGAACTTGGGCAATTGCAAGGAACAGGGGAGAGGAGAATGCAAAACAAACACAAATATTTTAATAAATTCTCTATCTGCTCAAGTTTATAAACTGTCATCTTCACAATGTTTATATCCTTACTTTGTATTTTCTTACCAACCTATGAATTCCTGGAAAATGTATGTTAAAATGTGACATTATGATTGCTGTTTTAACAGTCCTTTTCTATATTTTATTGATATTATATGTTCCTATGTTGACATTTCCATTGCATAAATGTTTATGACCCATACTTCATGAGAGATTGAAACTTTTATTACTATATAATATCACTTTTCCTCATTTAATATTTTAGTCTTAAATTTATTTTCCTAAATTTTACTTCTTCCGTCTTATTATTTGTTAGCAATCATCTATTAAATATTTTTCTAGAACAATTTTTTTTTCTCTCAGGCATGTTCTATTAAATAGCATATGTCTTCAAGATATTATAATTTTCAGGAGTTTACCCTGACTCTTGACTATATCTATTTTCTGTGTTTTGATTGCTCATCATTCAAATCTCTCTGGATAATACCTCCTAAAATTTCTTAAAGTATTATTGTTTTTTAATGGTACCCTGCCTTGTATCTAGTCCTCTTATAAGTTTATTCTAGAAGAATAGAAAGCCAAGCAGGTATAAATATATGTCTATACTAGATGGATATGCAGAAACACAGATACAGTTTCCATCATTTCAAAGTGATTTGGATGAAAAAGGAAGAATATGCATATGTTTAGCATGCCCTCTTTAAATATGATGAACTTAGGTTCACAGAGAGTAAGTGATTTGTCCAAACTCAAAGAATAAATTAATAAGCAGAAAGAAAACTAAAGCACTGAGCCCTTAATTTCTATTCAAGAGCCCTTTTCACTAAAGTGTAACTTCACTATGCACATTTTTAAAATTTATAGCACATAAAAAATTAACTAAAATCATAATGGTTTCAAGAAAGCACTTCTAAAAGACTTTTATAAGTATTGCTTAGAATTGAAATGTAGCAATTGTTACAGAGGCTCTCCACTTATTAAACTGGAAATAGCTCCCTCTTTAATAAAACCAGTGCATTAGAAAGTCAGTGTATACCCTGTTGATGTGCTCATTAGAAGTGGAGACTGACGGGGTTACAAAGATCAATCAACAGCTATGCAATGCAGGATTTCAAGGGGACTTCATTGGACCTGCCCCCACATACAAATTTATAGGTGTTCTATCTCTAAATAATCCATGGTATTCAGATCTTTATTTCTTCCTGAATTAGCTAATCTTTCCTCAGCATTTCATATTACTTTTAATCAAAAATTTCTCTTCTGTTTATCTCCAACCTGTTTATTGACCCTGTGTTTATAGACAGGACTCAGATACGACAGAAAATGAAAACCTTAGGAGGCTGCAAAGTTGGATCATTTTTATTGAAGCTTTCAGAAGATTAGCCACATGACCCTGTGATTTATAATAGCATTTATAAGCCAAGGAGTTTCATACAATTGGATAGATTTCACAAATATTCTCCACATCAAAACTCACAAAAGCTGCCTTTTTCTACTAATCATTTTTACTAGCATTGTTATTGTTAATGGACAGATAAAAGAAAAATTACCCTGAGATTAACATGCCAGATTTTAACTCTAAATTTTTTATGTCCCAAAGAATAAATTCACATTATAAAAATAGATCCAGCTTCAAATTAGAAACAGGGTGCACAGTGAATAAATAAATAAGCAGAGTGATTCTCCAAAGGAGCATCTAAAATGGGAGTAAAATTAAAATGACCCTGTAAAGATTGGAAAATGTCCTGCAAAAGGGTGAATTTTAGAAGGAAAAAGG
The DNA here is from genome assembly GCA_004027715.1 of Plecturocebus donacophilus. NCBI lineage: Eukaryota > Metazoa > Chordata > Mammalia > Primates > Pitheciidae > Plecturocebus > Plecturocebus donacophilus. The sequence continues at coordinate 13,212 of PVKP010001427.1, read as the reverse complement.
TGCCAAGAATAATTTAGAATTCCAAATATAAGATATAATATTATGAGCCAGTCCCCTTCCCATATACCATTGATTTCAGATATATATATGTGTGTATATATTTCAGATATATATATGTGTGTATATATTTCAGATATATATGTGTGTGTGTGTGTGTGTAAATACACACACACACACACACACACACACATATAGAGAGAGAGAGAACATACCACAATTTTCCATAAAGTACTATTATAAGTGATCCTATGTCCCCATGTCAGTTCAAAGACATAGAACTCATAATAAAGCCCAAGTTACTTGACATGTATATTTAAAGTAAAAACCATAATACTGAAAAGTTATTTTTGTTTCAAACATTAAAATACTATTTAAGTTTATGTATATATAAGAAAAAATAAACAAATGCTGTTTGTCAGAGCATTAACTGATGCTTGTTATTGTTTTTACTTGTTATCAGTTAATACTCAGCCTACTTGCAAATGAGTTGAGCCAATTTATAAGTTATGTAACAAAAAAGTAAAATATTGATGGAATTATTTTTTGTTTCTCCTTCACCTTTCCCAGAGATATTATTTCTCCTTCACCGTTCCCAGGGATACACACTCCGTAGTGTGGAAGTTTTGTTGTTTATGTACTGCATAGTACAGAGACAGCAAACTGTTTAGAACAAAGTGACTATATTCCAACAAAATGATAGTGTTTAAGGAGGCTCACTTATTTATCTGAGATTTTTAGTATGTCTCTGTGTTCTCTAGAGGCGAAACAGATTTCTTTTTCTAATATTGTGAGATAAAAATAAAAATTTAAAAAAAAAAAACAGAAGAGACTAACAGAAGATTTAGAGAAGAAAAAATCACACAAGGAGACAGAAATATAGGTTCTGGTCCTCCCTTGCCTTCTATCTCTTTGGAGGGGAGATGAGTATAAGAAATATGTTTCCCAATGGATGGATGGACTTAATATAGAAACTGGGGCTTGCTTCCCCTCTGGTGATTTCTGAAGGCTGACAATCCATTATTCCACGGGAATTAGCATAGAACCATGGTATGAGCTGGGTGGCTACTCAGCCAAGCAGAGGAAAAACAACCCAGAGAAGAGACTAAGGATACACATTGGTGGCAGAGCCCAAATAGAGACACAGCTGACCTGCTTTTCTGTCATAGAAAAGGCCAAGTTGAAGTTGCCAAAAAGAGACATGCAAAAAAATTACTATGCCAAAACCACACCAAACCAGAGTGCATAGGAGGATCCTTTCCCATACATGCTACCCATCACATTAACAGACAGTCTTTTCTTCCTGGTCCTCTACTTACAAGGAAGGAAGGAAGTGAGACCCATCAGTATACACACTTGAGACAGAAGAGTGCAGAGGAAGGAAGTTTAGAAAGGAAGGATCTTAAACTCTAAAAAGTGATTGAAATAATGACTATATCAAACATATTACTGACTATTCACCCAAGAGAAACAAATTTTGATAACTAAATTAATTATAAATGATATTGGAATGGATGATGATTTAATCAAGAATGAGGGGGGAAAGTTAAAATTCCTGCTCTCAGCAAATTTAGGGGTCCAGAGCCAAGTATTATATATGTAGTTTCAAAAAAAACACACAAACTTTATATTTGAAGACATCTATATTTGAAGACATCTGAGAGTTATCAGACATACACATAGTAGGTAAGTAGAGAGTCGATGGATGTAGACGCATGCAGCTTACCTAAGTTGGGACCATCAAAGTCCCTATCCAGAAAATGAAGACTTGGTATTACGTCAAGAGTATTCTATTTCAATCTGTTTTTTCTTTTGCTTTTGAAACTTCTCTTTTACTTCTTTTGCTGTTTTTTTCTATTTTTATGTTTAACGGGTTCCTTGGTTGAGTTAACTATCTGCTCTATCAATCCTTATCCTAGAGTGTAGAGAAATAATCAGCTTAGCCTGAATCACATGCCCATTCCCTGGAAAAAAGTAAACAGGATACAATAGTTGAAGGTTAACGCAGAACCAGCTGTGATAAGAAAGAGGACACTCCCACAAAGAAAAGGCACTGGAAGAAAAAAAAATGTAAGCTTACCATCTGAGTAAAAGAACAAGAAGAACAGAGGAAGACATGAAACAGAATAGTTACGTGAAAAATTCTAGACTAAGAATTTCTACTGAACTTCGCAGCTAAATCAAAAAGAGAAATAATAATGTAATTGTTTCTGAAAATTATTAAGATAATGCAGAGCAGTTAATCAGGAGAAAAAAACTTAGCTGCATAATACACAGTGCTTTCCATAGAAGGATTATATAACCATCCTCAATTAAAAAGAAAAAAATAAGTATTAGGACAGGAAGAAAGAGTGGGCATTATATATTAAATTATAATTATATGATGCCTTATTTTGGAGAATTAAAGGAAAACTACCAACAATTTAACTTTCTGATAATCTGATGTATTAGTCCATTTTCACCTACTACCTGAGACTGATAATTTGTAAACGAAGGAGGTTTAATTAACTCACAGTTCCACATGGCTGAGGAGGCCTCAGAAAAGTTACAATTATGGCAGAAGGCAAAGGAGAATCAAGCACCTTCTTCACAAGGCAGCAGGAGAGAGACAGAGAAGGAGAAAACACCAGACACCAAACAACCAGATCTCATTAGAACTTACTATCAAGAGAAGAGCATGAGGGAGACTACCTGTATGATCCAGTCACCACCCACCAGGTGACACCCTTAACACATGGATTACAATACAAAATGAGGTCAGGGTGGACATAGCCAAACCATATCATTCCACCCTGGACCCTCTCAAATCTCATGTCCTTTTACATTTCAAAATCAATCATGCCATCGTGTCTTTACAACAGTCCTCCAAAGTCTTAACTCATTCCAGCATTAACTCAAAAGTCTAAGTCCAAAGTCTCAGCTGAAACAAGGCAAGTTTATTCTGCCTATGAGCCTGTAAAATCAAAAGCAAGTTAGTTACTTCCCAGATACAATGAAGGTACAGGCATGGGTTAAACACACCCACTCCAAATGGGAGAAATTGGTTAAATCAAAGGGGCTGCAGGCCCCAAGCAAGTCTGAAACCAGGCCAGGCAGTCACTAAATCTTAAAGCTCCAAAATATTTTTTGACTCCATATCTCACAACCAGGACATGCTGATGCAAGGGGTGGGGTCCCACAGCGTTAGGCAGCTTTGTCCCCGTGGCTCTGCAGGGTATAGCCCCTGTGGCTACTTTTGTGAGCAGGTGTTGAGTGCCTGAAACTTTTCCAGGTGCATGGTGCAAGCTGTCAGACAATCTACCTTTTTTGGGTCTAGAGGATGGTGGCCTTCTTCTCACAGTTCCACTAGGCAATGCCCCAGTGGAGGCTCTATGTAGGGGCTCCCACCCCGTGTTTCCCTTTTACACTGCCCTAGAAGAGGTTCTCCATGAGGGCTCTGCCCCCACCTGGACATCCAGGAGTTTTTATACATTATCTGAAATCTAGACAGAGGTTCCCAAACCTCGGCTCTTGTTTTCTGTGCACTTGCAGGCCCAACACCATGTGGAAGTTGCCAAAGCTTGGGGCTTGCACCCTCTAAAGCAATGGCCAAAGCTGTATCTTGGCCCCTTTTAGCCATGGCTGTAGCTGGAGCAGCTGGGATGCAGGTCACCAATTCCTGAGGCTGCACAGAAAAACAAGGCCCTTAGCCTGACTCATAACACCATTTTTCCCTTCTAAGCCTCCAAGCCTGTGATGGGAGGGGCTGCTGGGTAGAACTTTGAAATGCACTGGTGACATTTTCCCCACTGTCTTGATAATTAACATTCACCTTACTACTTTCACAAATCTTTGTAGCAGCCTTCAACTTCTCCCCAGAAAATGGGTTTTTCTTTTCTACCACATGGTAAGGCTGCATATTTTCCAAACCTTGAGGCCCTGCTTCCATTTTAAAAGTTTCAATTTCAAACCATTTCTTCATGAGCATATATAACTGTATGCTTTAAGGAAATGCCAGGTCACATTTTGAACACTTTGCTGTTTAGAAATGTCTTCTGCCAGATAACATAAATCATCACCCTAAGTTTGAAGTTCCACAGATCTCTAGGGAAAGGGCAAGATGCAACTACTCTCTTTGCTAAAGCACAGTAGCAGCGACCTTTTCTCCAGTTTACAATAAGTTCCTCACTCCCATCTGAGACCATCTCAGCATGGACTTCATTGTCCACATCACTATTTTGGTCAAAACCATTCAACAAGTCTCTAGAAGTTCCAAACTTTCCCACATATTTCTATTATCTTCCGAGCCCTTCAAACTTTTATGACCTTTGCCAGTTACCCAGTTCCAGAGTTGCTGCCACATTTTCAGGTTGTTTTTATATTAATTCCAGTACTCCAAATGCCTGGTACCAATTCTCTGTATTAGTTTGCTTTCATGTTGCTATGAAGATACTACCTGAGACCAGATAATTTACAAACCAGAGAGATTTATTTGACACATTTCCACATTGCTGTGAAGGCCTCAGGAAACTTGCAATCACAGCAGAAAGAAAAAGAGAAGAATGCACCTTCTTCACAAGGCAGCAGGAGACAGAGAAAAAAGGGGAAAGCACCAGACACTTATCAAACAACCAAATCTCATAAGAACTCACTGCCTAACAGGAGAAGAGCATGGAGGAAAATACCCCCATGATCTAGTCACCTCCCACCCAAACCCTCCCTTGACACATGAGGATTACAATTCAGATGACAATTTGAGATGAGATTTGGGTGGAGAAACAGTCAAACCATGTCACCTGATAAGTACTCAGACAAATTAATGGGTATAATGTGATTTTTGTTTTAGTGGTTCTCCCAACTTAGCTGCATTCTAGAATCACCAGGACTGCTGATAAAAAAAAAAAAAAAAAAAAAAAAGTCTTCATTGGTTTAAATTGAAGGCTGAGAAGCTGTATTTAATAATGTATCTAGCAATTCTAATATAGGTATCTATGCTTGAGAACTATACTCTCAAATACTGGCTATCTTAACCACGTGTGTAATAGGACATTGGATGATTTTGCCCATAGACCCATCTGCCTTTTTAACAGCTATAAACTTAACTTAGAACTTTTCACCCAATTAGCAATAATAACTAGGTAAAATAAGACTTCACTAGAGCACCTTCTTGAAAGAATGTTTATTTCACCGCACTACACTTGTAAGTAATTGCTGCCTTCCTTGTTAGAATGAAACCTCCATGAAGGTATAAACTATTGCTATCTATTTTATCTCTAGCCACTGCATTTAGGACAGTCCCTGGCACAGAGCAATTGCTGAGAAAATATTGGTAGTGTAGACATTAATTAAACTGAACCAAATGGAATTAAGAGAATTGAGTTTTTAATTTATAATTTGTATAATAGTTCAGATCATAATGAAAGCTCCTAACATAAACAATCTTCTCTCCTTCCTTGTCATTTAGTATACCTTATTGTTTCTGTGGTTCAGAAATTAATGCGCAGCTCAGCTAGTTGGGTGGCTCTGGCTTAGGGGTTTCTTATGGTGTTAAAAACAGATGCTAGCAGAGGCTGGGGTCATCTCAAAAGTTTCTTCATTTCTTTGTCTAGTGAAGTGTTAGGAATACTCAAAGAGCTGGGACTGGAACACTTGGGACTCCTTGAACATCTATGTCTTTGTAGTATCTCCAAATGATCTCCAAAACATTGTGGCTTCAGTTGTAGCCAGATTTGTTGAAGATGGCTCAAGACTCCCAGTGTCTCTGAAAAAGAGACAAGTGGGTGCTGTATTGCCTTCAATGATCCGGCTTAGAATTCATGTGGCAGGGTGTCATTTTCACCCCTTTCTATTCACTAGAAGTGAGTAACTAAGGCCAATCTACATTCAAGGCAAGGAGAAGTAAGTTCTCCCTTGTATGGGAGGAGTATCAAAGAACTTACAGACAGGGTATAAACCTTGCATATACCTTATACAAATTCACACAAATGTTTGCTACTATCTTAAGGCACACCACTCATCAGTTCTGATACATAATACTTAATGTAAAAGAAAGGGTCTATGTTTTCTTATTAATAGCTTTCTAATATATTTATAAGCTCAGAAAATGATCATCATGAATATAGTAGTGGATTTCACTTGCATCAGGTTCTGACTTTCCCTTTAGACTAACATCCCTCTAAATGTCAAAGCTCTAACTTCTGTCTTGAGGGCCTTATAATACCCAGGACCATCAAAAAGTGAAGTTTCCACAAGTAGAAGTTTATATGGGACTCAGCAAAGTTGTAAAGCATGGACACTTCTGCTGAATGGTTCATGAGCATAATGCAGATTTCTATGTTTTTTTTCCTTCACCAGAGAGTAAAGAGGAAATTCCAGCAAGCTTGGGAGTTTATTCCAACGGCTAAGAGTAACTATCAGTCATTGGCTACCTTGTATGTGATTCTTCAAACTTGGCAACATGTTATGTTAGTTTGTCTATGTTAGTTTGTTATGTTAGTTGGACTTTACATCTCATGCACATGAGCTCCTGAATAAGCCTAGAAATTAAATTCCCATCGAGTGAAATAATATGACTCCAACATTGAAATAATCCAACATTCTGTTTTCTGTCTGTTTTTGTAGCATAAACTCTATGCCCTTCTTATTTCAGTAGATTTTACTTTCGCTAGCCAAGGGGCTTTTCATTCAATAAAAAATATATATAGTAATCACCTTTTGTATACCACACACTATTTTACATATTTAGGATATATCAAATGAGCAAAACAAATAACTATCTCTGCTCTTGTAACTCTACAATGAATATGACAAATACATTATATAATGAGAAGTGCTATGGATAAAATATAAAATAGAGCAGAGAAAGGCTGATCAGAGTAGGAAAGGGGAAAGCAGGTTGCATATGAAAAGCTTTGATTTCACAACTTTTTTTGGTTTTTGATATATGCTTTAAGGCAAGGGTATTTCAGAAGTACGAAACTAAACTTCTTTCTTTTTCATTCCTGCAACTCCCCTAATGTTCCTCAAGGCAACGTATTATCTCTGCCTGCTAAAGGCAAAGCTGTTTTGCAGAAGTGTGGAAAGAAAGGCACACAAATTAATATTTCAGAATACTCTCTCACTGAATCAATAGTAGAGCCTGCAAATTCCAGAGACAAGGATCTTCTTATAAGTATTAAATTCCTCTCTCATTCTTGCTAAGATATAACTATTATTTTTAAATAACTCTTTTCAAGGAAGATAGAAAAACTATAAAATATGCATGACCAAAAATAAGCATGACCACCAATCCTCTGGAAATGAAAAAAAAAAATGCCTTTTAATAAGCTGACTACCTGTTCATATCAACACAATCACTTAAAATTGCTACAATGCATCATATAATGCCATCAACAGAAATAATACTCTGTAGGAAAGATCTGAAATCTGCCTTGAGCTTCTGTAATAAAATCATTCAGAAAAATAAGCAAAATAAAAGTAAAAGCACAGAAAAACCTTGAGCAATATAAGAAATCAAAGATTAATTTTTAAATTTAGCACTTTCTTTAGAGATTATTTTAAGCTACAGTGCTGTGACTAAAAAAATATATATTCAAATAATTAAACATTTTTCCCTTACTTTCCTATCTCACCCTATTTATACTTTGTAAGTCTTGGTCTTCTACACATGGAGTGATGGAAAAGCAAAAAGAATCTAAAGTCAAAGGTACTTGCTTTGTTTTTTAAAAAATCCATAGCCTTTTGACATGATAAAATTGAGAGAGAGAGAGGGAGGGAGGGAGAGAAAGAGAGTAGGGGTGTGTGTGTGTGTGTGTGTGTGTGTGTGTGTGTGTGTGTGTGGTGTGTCTGTCTGTCTGTGGTTGGGCAAAGAAAGGTTTCTGGAGACAAAGAAAAATGACAGACTACTCCTGACAGGAAAGAAAGAGAGATCTCTTGGTGGTGCTGTGAGAGCAGAAGTTTTGACAATACATGTTAACAGGCTAGAAGTCAAAAGGAATGGCTGTATGATGCATGCTGGAACCAAATTTAAAGTGTCTCAATATCATCAAAAATGTTATGCCATCAACGTAGGGTATATCAAAACATATGACAAAGCAGGTTTAAAGAATGACAAAGAAACTCATACACATATAGACAGTGAAAAACAGAAAATTCTAGAATAAAATTGTTAAATTACAAACCATTGCCCACAATGAAGGTCAACTAATCTTTTTTCTTTGCCTTACTTACATGTTTTCATTATTTTTTTTAACAGGTAGAACTTGTAGACCCATTTATACTAAGGGAACATCTACAGTGTGACATAAAATGGGCAGGTCCACAGAAAGTATCTAATTAAAAATATCTAGATGGACACTTGGAATCCTTGGCACAATCCTAGGAGCAGGAGGAAAGGAAAATCCAAATGACTACAGTTAATTTTTCCATCCTCCAAGCAGGATGGGGATTTGGACACATACTTAGCAAAAAAATATTAATAAATAAATATCACGTTTTTGTACAACCTAACATGATATCTAAAATTTATTCTCAATAACAAAAAGCACAATTAGATTATAAGATGCCAACAGATCATAACAAGAACACAAGAACCCAAAAGAAAATCAATATAAATAATCTCTCCTTTGTCTCTCTTAAAAAATAGCTATACTTACTAAAGGTTGTGGTGGTTACTATAATAGCATGAACAGAATGGGAATGAATTGAATAAAGCATCATAATATGATAAAAGGTGTCAGCTTATTGAGATTGTGAAATGTTTGCATCTTTAATTTTGGCTTAAGAAATCATAGAGCCTGACCCTATGACAGTGGAGAACAATAGGCTGTTATGCATTGTCCATGTTTCCAGTGACAAGATCAGCTCGATGCCCCTCTATCTGAATCTGAGGGTAAAGTGGGTTAGGGGAGCATGGCCACAAGTGAGGTCCTGGTATGATAACAGCAAACTGTTACTCTAGTGTCTTGCTACATTTCTTCCTGTTGTGTTAATGGGCACGTTCAGAACTCCTTTTGCTCCTCTCTACTTACTCAACTATGAAAACTTAGCAAATCACTTATCCTTCCAGGATGAGTATATCCATCTATGAAGTGACAGGTAAGACCCCAGCCTCTTTCCAGACTCACAGTCTATGCTTCAACATACCTGCCCACCAAGCTCTTTATTAAACTATGGCTAGCCAGCATTCAAAACCTGGACTGCTGATGACCACAACCAAACCTAAGTCAATACTGACAAATGTCCATTCTTTAAAAGAATTACCTAATTACCATGATCATTCAATCATTTTAAATTATTCAAAATGAAATTATATCCAAGTGCCCAAAATCATACCTTTGTAGAAACCAAAGGTTAGTTACAAAAAGAAAATTGTGCCAACATTCTCAGACAAAATTTACTGGATTCAAAGGGAAGAGTGTTTTAAGCAAACATACACACACACATACACACCTTATATGAAAACTCATTTAAAGCCAAATACATCAACTAAATAAGTGGTTTTAAAAAAATAAAACAAGAAGAAGAGAAAAAGGAACATTTGGATGCACTCAGGAAATTCCAAATCAACACAGACAAATAGGTAAACAGAGGGAGTGACATTGTCTCTATCTAGCCTGACTTCAACCCCTCTTTTACAAGTCCCCTGTAGTTGTATGCATATCCTTGTATTCTTGATACCTTGTTTACAACAGACACAGACTTCTGTAGTGAGCATTTATATTTTTTCCCAATATTTCATCTGCAATAAATACAAGTTCTCTTCCCATTGGGGTTGAAGGCAATAGATGAAACAGTCTGTTCACCTTTCAATATTCCTGATTGCAAAGGATCTTCTGTAAGCATCAAAACAAAAGCCTTCCCAGCATTCAGCAGAAAATAAACAATGAGGCTCATCTTTAGTTTGCAACCCCTGGAGAGTTTCCAAGAACTTGGTAATCTCAGTCATCAAAGAAACTGCTGGCCTATGGGGCCAGGCCTCAGGAGTGCAGATGTTCCTCTAAGAAATGTAAGATTAAATGATAGCTTTCCATAGACAGAGGAGCTATAAAACAAAAACAAATACACACACACACACACACACACACACACACACACACAACCCCTACCAGTACTCATATTGACTCTCGGGGTATATTTGCAATGTAGTGTACAGTTTAGCTACCTGACAGCCACTGATGTCAATGGCGGCTGGAGAGTTAAACCCTAATCTGCCGCTTTTGATCGGGACCCTACTGCTTTCTTTTCTTGCTACCAGAGAGTTCATTTTGTCGACAATAAGAGGGAAAAATAAAGAAAAGAAATCATTTGGCTTGCAGCATCAGGCATCAGTACATTCAACTACTGTTCAATTGAAAACTTTGAGAAGTCAGTTGTCTGCAAATTTTGCCAAAACCAAACTACACATAAGGTGACAGTCATAATAAGTATCATGATTTAATCATTATGTAATTCATATATGCGTCAAAACATCAAACTGTACCCAACAAATATGTTTATAATAATCTCTAATATTTATTTCAGTGCTTTTTTTCATTAATCCTTTTAGGGTTCTTTGCTTCTTATATGTCTACTAAGAGTACTAAACTATCTTCTCAGAAAGAGGTACATATACTCAAATTTGTTAACAAAATTACATAGGGTTTGCAGGGTCCCTGATGCCCACTCATGGATATAACCCCCAATTCAAGAATCCCTAATCTTTTTATTATACTTTAAGCTCTGGGATGCATGTGCAGAACGTACAGGTTTGTTACATAGGTATATACATGCCATGGTGGTTTGCTACATCCATCACCCCATCACCTACATTACGTATTTCTCCTAAAGCTATCCCTAATCTAGCAGATGCACCTAAATATCTTAAACCACTCTCTGTGTTTGCTGTATAGAAGCATTAAAAGGAAATTTCAGGTATGTAAAGGAATGGTACCAAATAAAGCTATGTGCTTTCTGTAACCAGGTGACAGGATCAGGGCTGTAGAGGTATCCCAAAGATGCTCACTGTTCCCCGATTGGATGTGTTTTGCCAAGTCCTTGGGCCTCACTCACCCAAGAATGGGGAGAAGGCCCTCGTAGTGCAGTGAGTTCATTCAAGTCAGTATTGGACCCAGAGAGTTTCACAGAGAAGCAATTTATTAGGCAGAGAGAGAGAAAGAGAAACAGAGAGAGCTCCCACACTGCCATGGGAGGGGATCCAGAGATGGAGTCCATCCAGGTAAAGAGAGAGAGAAAGAAAGAGCGAGAGAGAAAGAGCGAGAGAGAGAGCGAGAGAGAGAGAGAGAGAGAGAGAGAGAGAGAGAGAGAGAGAGAGAGAGAGAGAGAAGGCTCCCATGCTGACATGGGAAGGAATCCCAGAGAGGGAAATCCATACAGATAAGGGAGTAGAGGGAATTTAACCCTGGAGTTACTCCCCCTGCCCCATTTAAGTTCTCATCCAGTGAGAGAAGCTTCTCCAAACTTCCTCAGCAGTGATTGATCTTTGACTCTGATATTGGATTGGTTGCCTGGCCAGCAATCAAAGCCTCCTCCCTAGGAGCTTTTGGTGGGCTTTTTAAACAAAGGAAACCCACCTGGGCTTTATACCTAGCGTGGGCAGAAGTTACACAAAGAACTCTAAGTTCGTGGATGGAGGCATGGCGCTGGGAAGTTCTTGCCTTTGAAACCACGCCCCTTGTGGACCCAGGAAGAGAAGTTAACATAGTCCCTTACTTTCCATTTTATTGCGTCATTCATTTAATGAAGAGAACCTCTCAGTGTTACCATGTTGCCTATGGTGTGGTATATGATACATACATGAAACATGGCCATTTTAATGAAGCTGAATAGTCTGATAGTAAATTCAGTAAAGACAACCAGCAACCCATTAGCAATTATTCATTTTATTCAATTAACTCGCAAAGGCTGTTATGCACACCTTACATTTGGTAAAGCTAATTCATATTTTTGAGGAGCTCACTGCCAAAATCATTCTCAATATTTTAATCTCCCGGGAAATAGTAAGGAAACTGTGTTTCCCTTCAGCCTTTCTAGTAACAAACCAGTCACTGAAATGACAAGAGCAGTAAGTTACATGCTTCTCAGCTTGCATCCTATGTTATGTCAAAGGCAAGGTTTTAATACCTCATTAACATTTGTCTTTGACTGAATTCCTACCATGTTCAGGGTACTCCATGGAGCTGGAAATGGAGGTAGAAAACTTGATTTCCTCCTCAAGGGTCTTTACAATCTGGTTAGCAGATAAAAGAGACAGGGACAGGGCTAGCAGAAATAAATGCACATCTACAGCTGTATAAATACAGTCATTTCATAATCTACTACCACTGTACAGAGTATTTGACACAAAGGTTAAGAAACAGGGAATTGGGAATTATGACAGGAAAATGAAACCATACTGAACAAGTATCAAGAGTTCTGAAGAGAGTAAGGGACGTGATTTGGAGAGAAGCAATTTTGAAAGTGTTTCATTCAAACTTATCTGAAATTCCTCCAAGTTAGAGAATTTTTTTAGTGATTGGGCAATGTGTATTTGAATAAAATTGAAAACATAATTGAGGATGCCACTAGAAATTAGGACATTTAAGAATCTATCAACCACAAAGGATCATATATCTGAATAGGAGTTGTCCTATCCAGGTACCATCTTTTGGATGCTGTTCTGTCCACACTGAGCGCTCACAAATTGAGAGAAAATATTGACTAGTTCTATTAGGTCAAATACCTCTACTGAAGTCAGAAAGAATTTTTACTTGAGACTTTCTGTAAATCAACTAAATAATTAGTAAACCAGAACTCAGTCCACATTACTGATTATATTCATCAGTTTATTTTAATATATGTAAGTGCTAGGAAGGGAAGGGTGTGGTCCCTGGCTAGGGCTCCACCGTTGGGCCAGTGCCCACAGACCTAGGTGAGGACAGGCAATTCTGTTTTCCTGCCCAAATGTTGCATTTCCCAAGACCACTCTGGCCCACCACGTCCCCATCCTGTGCCTTTAAAACTTCTACTCAAGACCCTGGTGGGCAGGCACACAAGCAACTGGACATCAAGGGGAACACGTCAGCAGAAGAAGACACAAGCAGCTGGACGGTGAGAGGAACGCAGCAGTGGAAGACCTACAACAGACGCCAGCAAGCCGGCAGGCCATACTCTGGTGGAATGAAGCAGGCCGTGGCAGTCAGAGGAGAGCCCAGGCTGCTCAGTGGCCCAACTCCAGGAAAAAACCACCCTCCTACTCCA